>JAIPRL010003137.1:0-50125 GCA_025469235.1 Pemphigus obesinymphae | reverse complement strand
TTTTTTTTTTTTATGTATCCAAAAAAAAAAAAAAAAAAAAAAATGTTTTTTTTTTTTCGTTTTACCCGTGATGTTTATTTGTTTTATATTTCTCTAATGAGCAATATTAATCGTTAACGTATATTTACCATTTACGATGATTTTATTAATATGGTCGAGTGTTTTTGGTAGGTAATCAAAATTCGATAGACTCTATCGTTATTGTTATATGTATTGGGCCGCGGTTCTTAGACGGGTACTTAGACCACTGTCATTTATATAGTCGGACGAAAATAATTTCTCGATTAAAACACTAGAACGAAGACCCGCGAAATTTAATATTTTAATATCGTTACGTGTTACTCGCGGGGGCCCGTCGTTCCGTTCACCCGAAATCGTCGAAATCGTCCGGGGGTCGGGTGCCGCGACCATCGCAAAAAAAAAAAAAAAAAAGCTCTATAAACGGCCGTGCGCCTCCGCTCGCACGGCCCATTAATTCACTGTTTATGGCGTTCATATCAGCTGGCATGTACACGGCCCGCCGTAGTATATACACGACCAGAGCGGCCGCGGTCTCGGGCGGAGAACGGTTTACCGTTGGAGCCCGCGACGAACGTAATAAATTAACCAGGTCGTTAATTTCACCTCGAGTCGCTCGAAAAGTTTGCCCCCACTGCCAACACGTTTCGTTGTACGGATTCGCGAGATTGCCGTTTTTCCCGAAACGCTACATATATAATAATATATACACATAGACCCCGTGCTGGAGCTTATGATGAATGCGAGGGAATACTTTTTTTTTGAGGGGGGGGGGAGGTGGGAAGAGTTAGAAAAGTGGGCATAAAAATAAACTAGCCACCAAACTTTCATCTCGATTTTTCAAAACTATATACAATATACATATATATACATAGACCACGTCTGTACGTGTACGAGTAAATGTAAGTATATATATATATGTATAATATTGTATTTCGTACAGTTCGTCACAGAAAACTGATAATTGCAGTGTTGAGCATTCCTTTGACCGGACCGTAGTCCGGCTCAAGATATACGGATTCTGGATTCAATCCGTTTCGTTCGGATTTCGATTCCGATCCGTCGATCCGGATTGTGAATCTAATCCGGATTTAAATTTGTTTCTAGATCGTCAAGTTATCGATACAATATTTTCATCGCACAGCATATTATTTTGTATTGCGGTGTGCTCGTTCAATAGTATAAAAACTCTAAATTAATCAAAAACAGTCATGTATAATCCGTCAATCCGGATTTTTAGTGTAATCTGTATTGCCGTTGTAATCCGGACTAAACGGATTATAGCATATTTATCAATTTGGAAAGTGTTCCGTATTGATACGGATTGATCCGGATTACGAGCTCAGCACTAGTTTCAACTCGGTACCCGATTATATTGGTGTCCGGACAATAATTATTGAGCGCGCATACAGGACTTGCCGTAAAAAGATGGTCAGCGCAAAACCATTTACAATGAAAAACTCGTGTTAGCATTCATCATTTTTAACGACATACAAATGTCTTAGAAAATATATGAAACTTATAAAACGTTATATACCGCTATGTAATGTTCTTCTCGATTATTTATTTTTTGTTTTGTCTTTCTACGATGTTTTTAAGTTGTTATAAATGAAAAGTTATACAACCAATAGTCATTTACGAATCATAATACTGACCGTTAAGGAAAACAGTAGAAGACAGATTACGCATTTTTGAGAAGAAGATTCTGCGGAAAATATGGACAAATTTTTGATCAAAACGCACAGGTATGGAGGAAAACACATAACCAATAATTGGTGGATCTGTTCGAAAGAAAAATATTGTGAACGAAATTAAAAGAAGTAAGTTAGAATGGGCAGGCCACGTGTGTAGGAAACAAAATTCCATGATACAAAGAGTGCTCCAAGAAACCCCAAAGAGCAAAAGGCCTCTAGGTAGACCAAAGCTACGTTGAGAGGTCTGCATTAGAAAATACTTTTAAATATCTTAGGAGACTACAGAGACCGGGACTGAAAGGAGATAGTGAAGAATAGATAAGAATGTAAAATAATTTTTTATTATGGCAAGATGGTCTTAAGAGCCAAATTCAAAAATAAATAAATAAATGAGAAATTCAAAAGTAATATTTTCAATAAAATTATATAAATTCATAAAAAAATCATCCATAATAAAAAAATTATGTTGTAATAGAACCGTTTGTTATTCATTTTTAAAATACATACATAAATATAATATACATACATAAAATTTTCGATAAATTGCCTTTATAGAACTCCCTAAAACATGCATCCTCTTAAGCTTACATCGGTAGTCTTCCGACTAATATTAACAAATATACAAAAAAAGTAAATATTTTTTCATATGTAATAACATACTGCACATTTGTTGGTTTTTGTACGAGTCGATAGAACTTTTTTGTTTTTAAAGATTATATCAATTCAAAAAAGTTCTATTTTATTAGAACAAAACAGTTATATGTATATAACATATCAGTGGATACGGTAATATTTACTTGTAAACACGAGTTTAAATGGAATATTTTTTATAATTTTCACAATAATTATTATAGTCTATTAGTATCAATTCAATAATATTTTATATCACGAAATTATATTCTGTGATCACGGTTGGGAACTATCATCCATCAATTAATTACTTGTGAGTACATAAAAGTGCTACCTATGAATAAAGTTGAATGAATAAACTCTAATAAATAAAGTTCTAAATCAATATTGTTATGGTTTTTGACTGATTATTATTAACTCTATGTTACTTTTCTACATTTATCTAATGATAGTTATTATAAATTAGATGTTTTAGTATTTATTTATATAATTTTCATCTCCAAAAGGATACAATGACAAAAAAAATCAAACATCAAACTTATAAACTATTTATAACGCTCTCCAGAAAAATGTATAAATCAGACATAGAACTTTTTTGTTCTTACCCCACGATATTTTACAAAAAAAGCACCAGATGAACTCGAAAATATTCCTTTCTTTAAATTTAGCACTAACCATGCATTTTAACTCTAGATTTAACCTATGCTCCAGAACTCAAATTTTAAGTAGCATAAATTTTCTTAAACCGTCCATCGCATAGGCATATTAATTTCAAAAAATGCAAAAAAAAAGTAGTGGCGTGTACGTTAGTTAAAATTAGAGCTTAAACACCTATTACCAATATTGAAAATCAGCATATTTTCTATAAAATGCCGTATATCCTTTTTGTAAAATATTATTAAACAAAAAAGTCACAACGTTTTAAGCCACAAGATTTAAAGTTATTTTTAATAGCTGTAACTTTTTTATTAAAAAAATGTTTTGCGATTATTACGGAAAATGGCCATGTAAGGACTTACCTTTATGTGTGCAAATGTACATATAACCTATACAATATAGGTAAATAAATTATTAAATGTTATTATAATATTTTAAAATTCTTCTTTCTCAATTTATTGTATTTTATGCTACTACAATAACAAAAAAAATGTGCACTTCACTCGTCGGGTGTCAGTAGGAGTGGAAATACTTTCTTTATTGAACAGGATTATACTCTTGGTGAATGTATTGCATTTGAAAGCAACGACAAGTCAATGGATAAATCATTGCTTTCGACAAAACGATTCTAAACGGAGCTTCGGTGATAATATATATAAATTGACCTCGATTTGACGAAATCGTATTTTGGCCATTTTACGTCATTTTTCGGTCATTTTTCCTACCGCGTTGATCGAAAACGGCCGAAATTCGAAAGTATAAATAAGATTAAATTTGGTACCGGAAAATGGGGTCACGTCTACATATTGGTTCATGTCTTCTGGTCGAAAATTCATACACAGAAAAGTAAAAAGCAAAAGAAAAATGTAAAAAAAATAAACATCATTAGACTTAGATTTCTTATTTGCTTTATTAAATAGTTCACTTGATGTTCTCGATCTCTCCTTGCTGCCACACCTTTTAGAATCCCAAATCATTCCTCTAGAAATCAATCTCAATTCTGTGTACCGGTACATAAAACGCTTAGAGCTGCAAATAACTTAGACAAATTCCTTAGGCCTCGTTCCCCGTTATCATTCAAACTTCTTACAATATTATAACTCTTTATTTGCCTACGCATATTTATCTCATTTATATATTATCAATTGTCTATACATTTTTTTGAACCATGTTAAATAAATAAATAATAATAATAATAATAATCGTCGTAATACCACTAGCTTCATCGCTCCACTCAGAATCTAAAAATATATATAATATATAATATCTACCCCTATATCTATATATCTACATATTCCAAAATTTGAGGCTCCTCTGTCCCACCCTCCCTTGATCCGGGCCTGATATCAATGTTTGCACATGTCGTGTATGTATACAAAAAAAATTATCGACAAATCCCTACATATAATATAATATGATCCCAGAGACGAAATACATCCCTTTTGTCCCTGTATTTCATTAATCGTATTGATATTGGTCCGAATCGAGTTTCGTGTTAGAAGAACGTTCTGAAGGGATTACGTCCGTGCGACGTAGTTGCATTTTGTTTGTTCGATTAATCCGAATGCGTTTTTGCGTGCGCTATTCGACGTATATAATATTATGTATTTAACCTATATGCGATTAAATGTTTGAAAAACGGCCACAAATACGTTACACGCGTAGTTCTTGCAGATTACAAACGGAGAAATTATACTATATTAATCTGTCCGGGGAAACGCGTAGTGGCTATAATTTATTTCACTCGAACTACATATAGGTACCTACGTAATTCAAGTAAATTATAAAGTTTTTTTTTAAACCTATCCTAACCTAACCTTGTTTCAAAAAAAAGAAAATATGGTAAAATAAAACGTGTTGTCCCGTACACTGTGACTGAAACAAAATTACTAACAAAATATAAAATAAAAACACGTTATCGATAGTGACGTATTTTTAACTTTTTTTATGGGGGGGGGAGGTCCAACAAATATCAAAAACCAATAACTTATTTATTTTACTATCTTTAGGACCATTTAACAGATAAAAAACTGTTGTTAGGAAAAGGAGGGATCGCTTGGTCCGTGCAATATTTTGATAAATAATATTTATTCAAAATATATCATTAAAATGTTGAAATTTTCAAAATTTACTGCCTTAAATGCACTTAATTTTGTTACTTTTGGAATATTTTTGTAAAATATTTTGCATCACGTCTAAAAATGTGATCATATGAGCATGAATAAAAACGAATGACAAAATAACATTTTCAACATTACATGTTTCTTTTATTTATACATTTTTTTTAATTTTCTAACAACAATATAAAAAAAACTCTACCCATACAGTTACTATTTTAGATTGTTTATTTTTAAATTATTTTAAAATATTTATTTGAAAACTATATATTATAGATATGTATATTATTAATAGAATATGTTTAGTTTAATATTTAGGCATAAGTATACCTGATGAAAGGTTAACACTAATTTAAGTATATTTTAATCATTATAAAAATCCTTTTTTATTTATTTATTTATTTTTTTAGTCAAATACATACTCTGTGAAAATCAAAAATATCTAGAACAATATTTTTGGATTAATGAGAAAACCCATTATTTTAAATCGTATTCTTTGTCATTTTCGATAGTTTTTTCTGATGTATTTTTCAAAAATCCTACTTTTTCAAAGTAACTTCTGATAAAATATTGTGCCAAAAAATTGGTACGCATAAAATTAGATCATGGCATCAAGTCTTCTGGTCGATAAATTGATCACAGAAAAATATAAAACAAATAAACATCATTGCAAAACGAAAAACAGTTTTGCACCGATTAGATTCTAAAATATAATAAATTATTATACTCATTTTTAGGGCATTATTATTACTTTTTCAGTCATCACACTCTATTTCCACTTATTATTGTTTAAAAATTTATTATATGTTTTTAAGTTAAGTTTATTTAAGTCTAGTATCCCCCCCTCTGTTAATACGCCACTATAGTTATCATGTTTTCTTCTACTTTCACTACTATTAATACTATTAACTATTTATATATTAGTTTATTTACTTATGGTATAAGTATATATAAATAGGTCCTATACTAGCTGAATACCTGACTTCACCCGTGTGCATTTTTAAACAAAAATGTAATTATTTATAATATAAGTATTATAAGTAATATAAGTAATTTAACTTAATTCATGATATTTAAAAAAAAAATAGATATTTAATAAAATATTTGCTCATGTGAGAAACAGTTATTATATAAATCTACTCCACAATGGGCTAATGTCTGACCTTGCGTTTTATTTATTGTCATTACAAAACGAACTTTTATTGGCAAATGAACTCTTCTGAATTTAACTGAAAAATCGTTGGGGTATAATGGTATTTTCTGTAAAAATATTTTATCTCCCTTAGAACATTCTTTCCAAATTTCAGATTCAATTACGTTTTTTGTAAGATAAATGACAAGGAGCCTAATCCCATTACATAACCTAGGAGAATTCAAATTTTTTAATAATATAATTGGAACTCCAACCTTTAATAATATTTTATGTGGAGGCATACCAGATGGTATTTGGAAATTGAAGAACAATGTAGAAAAAAGTACCGATTCTTCACTGTGGATAACTATATCAATTGAAAAGTAATACATTTCTATTACTTTATATTCACTAATTCTTTGGGAATTAGTGATAATAAAATAATCGGCTCAATTATTTGTCGTAAATCCACTACTTTGATTTTTTAATTATCAATACACCATAAATATTATAAATAAAATACACCTCTTCCCTCCCAATCACAGGAAAAATATGAAAAAATGGGTGACGTGGGGACATTCAGGGAAGTATTTGGAACAACTCTGTCAAAAAAAAAATTCCACAATGTCTTCAGAATCATGGTACATAAAAAAGGACTGTTTTTTATGATTGGTCAATTATTCATAAACTTATAATTTTTAAATTTTAAAAAATATTGGGGGGGGGTGATGGGGGGGGATGAAATTTTGGGGTTACATGTTATGATATGCAAAAAATCTTGAAAAAATTAAAATTAAAATTTCCTATAACCCAATTACAACACTACCCACCAAGTCCAATTTATTATGAATCTAAACCATTTAAAAACCCACTCAAACACACAAAAAATTTCATCAAAATCAGTCCAGCCATTAAGGAAAAGTTTAATGACATACACACGTATAAAAGAAATAAAGAAAGGTTTTATTTCATTTTAAAATTAGTTTAATCTGTTATATATATTTAGTTCGAATATTTTGAAGGGTCTATATTATTAATATTCAATACTTTATTAGTAATAAATACTCGAGTAGGTGCGTGCATTTTATTGAATAAAACCAGAGTTTTAGAATATTGGACGATATTATAATATTATATATTTTTATTTATTTTTTTAGCATTTTTCATTTGGTAGATTGCACTTTAAAATCCAACGAGTAGTTAGCGAATAATAAAGTCGTTCTAAGTTTAAAAAAAAGAAAAAAATGAATAAATATCAAAAATATATATAGAAATATGCTTCGAATAAAAGTTCTAAGATTCTTCGTCGGAGATTAAACAACCTATTGATTGTGTGCCTTTTTTTAGCTTTTCTGTTTAAGTTTGGAAGTTTTGTGTACACGTGAGTTCTCGATGATAGCAAAACGGATTCTTCTGAAACATTCGAACAAAAAAAAAAAATATATATATATATATATATACTAAATTTATCTACCTACTTTAATCAACTACATTTTTACCCTTTTTATTATTATTTTTCAAACACGCGCACACATATACTGCTAAAATGAGTTCCCGAAGTCTTCGCATAGTCTTGCATTTTAGCGTCCATCAAAACATTCTCGACATTTATAAGGTATAATAATAGGTATATTAATGCGGTTGATACCGTATAATATTATATTTTAACCCTTATTTTGAACCCTCAGTAATAGTCTGGATTTTATTTCATTACACATAAATGCATTGTTATTCTCTGACTTTTTTCAATAAGATTCTCACCCCTTCCCACTCATTTTTGTCCAGATTTATATTCTTTTAAAACTAAAATAATTTTCAATTTAAAATGATCAAATATTTTCGATATAAAATGAGTAAGCTGTGTATTATGTTATATTACCCATCAAATTACAATATTGTCCACAATATATTACTATAATATAATATAGTTACTGCCGTTACTAGCTACTGCCGTTATCGAGGGACATGGAGTGAAAAATCGCAATTGGAATATAGCAATATCTCAAATATCAATTATTGGAGTTATTGCTTTGTTCGTTGCGCATTGTGATTTGTTATTTAACAAATTTTGCTATTTTCTATAATAATCAAAACGATTGATTATTTTCTTTTTTTTGGCTCGCAAACATTATTGAATACATTTTTTCCCAGAAAAATTTCAGGGACTTCATTAATGTTAATTTCCTATCAGTCGACTAAAAGTCTCCCTAATAATACCTTACTTCCGTCACCCTCCTCACTCATTATAAAAATAAAAACAAATATATATTATTTTTATCATTTATATTTGTTTTTATTTTTATAAGAGTATTGGATCTTTTGAATTAACTATTTTTTTAATTTTAAATATAACTTATTATAAATCACTCAATACATTTCTATCGCTAATCGTAACCTCGACTATATCACAGCTGTTATGACAACATTATCTATGTCATGTCAATGACATTTTTGAAAATAAATAACATAACTACATATTATCAGTGGTAGCCATTGCTAATCTAGGTAGATTTTAAAAAGGCTATCTATGTATAGGTGATGATGAATTATCATTTTTTTAAATTATTATATTAATAATAATATATTTAATAAACGTCATCGTTTTATTATAAATATAATAATATACACTTTTATTGATGTAAATTTCAGATGTTTTTTTTTACTAAATATGTACTAAACACTATCTATCCCCAAACACTGCTTATTTAGACATTTATTAGGTACCTACCTACTGCAGTCTGCAATATAATATAGAATTCAGTTCATCTGTAAGTGATACAATATATATTATGAATGATCGAAATAATAAATTTGACCCAAACAACAGTTTATAGTGACAAAATTTTACCAAAAAACTTTGCCCACTTCAAAAGGAGAGGGGTAACCTCATTAGATCTCTTGTTTTAACAATACCTGTAAATAGGAAAATGCATTATTTATTTATTTTTTTTTTTTTTTTTTGACAATCGACCTCATCGGTTTAACAATTTTCAGCAATAATTAGGTCGGTAAATCACCATTATATAATTGGTCTGTGAAAAATACTAAGCCAGCTACATGTAATTTTCTTGTTTTCGCCAACCCTATTATTAACTTCTCTAGTCGGTCGTGTCAAGACGACGACGGATCGTTTGCCGCTTTAGCAAGTGCGCTCCTCGACATTTTCCCACAAAACCCCTTGAATTCTCTCCGTAGAAAAAAAAAACTAACGTGGAAACAACCACAATTGCACTTCCATTATATTCTATTATAGTACTACAGAGATTTTGATTTCGGTCGAAGACGCAATTAAAGAATATTTAATGTTGATATCACGACAACGAACGGCCATATATACCTAATAAAGAATCTGCCAGGAGAGCGAACGTACGTTTTTCTCATAGAGTAATTGAAAATTTTAAAAAAAATGTTTGCTTTTTTTTGTTTCGAATCGATTTTTGTATTTTCTGTTGGGGGGCGAGGTCACGCCTAACTCTAGTCCCGGGGCTCCCAAACTATAAATCCGACCCTGGTTCGTAGTATACCAAATTAAACGTATGGGTTGGAGCAGGGCCGTGCCGAAGAAACTATTTATGGGGAGGGGGGCATGTGAGTCTCGAAAATACCGACAGAAAAATACATATTTGGAAGGTAAATAAGGGGGGGAAAAAGAAAAAAAAGTTATTAACTTTTTTCGGATTTCGCCAACCACAAATGCTGAAATTCGCCGAAATATTTCATTCGAACCGTATGAATGAGCAAAAATAAGCGTAGGGCATGGACTTTTTGCTTTTGTCGGCTGGTATTTCAGTTAAAAGGCGTCAAAACCTCTTATCAGCACGGCCGTGTGTTTGGGGCCCCTCTCCGCGTCTCAACCGTTAGACCCCCGGCACCGGTATGGGTATTGAGAAAAATAGTAAAATCAACATCGGAATAAATGTAGGTATAATTATAATACGGCGAGAGCAATAATAATATAGTGCGTAATAATTTCCGAAATTTCGTACGTACGTAAAATATAACACGTTTGAAGTAAGTACACCGGATAATACATTATTATTATATTCGATGCGTAATATGTTAAACGGATATATCGTCGGTCGTAAAATATACGTTTATGATCGAGTTAGACGAGAGAGTATGTATATGATCCGCAGACGACCTTATATACATACGTGTTATTATTATAATATCATACCGTTGCTGCGGCAAAGGCTGCCGATATCGGTATATAGGCGAAAACGACGAGCGAATATATGTATATATATATATATATTATATATTATAGTTAAAGGATATATTATTATAATATATACATTGTACTTACATACAAGTATATATATATATATATTGATACGTATGTATATGAAACGGGCGGGAGCCGAAATATATATACGCGCGCAAAGGGCTTTTCGTTACATTATACGTCTTGTATAATACATAATATTATTATATAAACGCGCCAATGTCGAATTTCGGCGGATGGAAATTTCGAGGATACGATATTGTTTTTTTTCCAAAAATATATATATATATTTATTTTTTTTTTTTGTTTACCCCAATAACTCCTTGTGAGGAAAAATGTTTCTTCTTCTCTCTCTCTCTCTCTCTCTCTATCGTTTTTTAAGCTTCGTTTATACCTTCGACGATATTAACCGCGTGCACGATGTTCGCACGCCCGCGATGACTTTGTGCCGCCGCGCAAAAGACTATACATATATAATAATATATACTGCTGCACTCTCTCGCGCGTACGTATATAATATATACGTATTTCATCTCGTCAGAATATAAAATTCGCTTACACGCGGTATGTGTATATATGTACCTATGAATTTATACCGTGGTTACTCCCCTCGTCCTTATACTCACGATGTGGTCGTACAATGGTATATATAATATATTTCTTTTATACCGCAACCTTATACCTCTGTAATATATGCATATACCGTACGTATATATATATATATATATATAGGAGATATACCTTCGATAGTTCCTATATATATACCCTATATATATATATATATATATTATATATAATATACGTATTCATTCACTCCGAACCGATGTCGAGCCGATTTAAATTCGTAATTTATTATGGCCGCCGACCCCCTCCCCCTCCCCCTCGCACGAATTCCTGCGAGATCAAATTACCTATACATCCTGCACGCCTTCGTCCCGACCGCACTGCCACAATCGGTCGGTGTAATTTATAAAAGTTTCACGGAGCCACTCCGCGCCGTGCCCGAAGATATCGGCTTTTTTTTTCGTATTTTTCCGCATAAAATTTTTTCTTCGTTTCGTGTTTTGTTTGTTGTTTTATTTTTCACTATATCTCTCTCTTTCTCTCGTGCTTTTACAATAAATTTCATCGTATAATATACACACGCGCGTACACGATATATACGTCATATTCTACACGGTCGTAATGAATTTAAAAAACCGCCCGTGTCCTGTCCTGGGACAATATATAATATAATATGCGCCGAGTGCATATATATATACATATATACGTTCCCGGAGTAGTCGGTCCTGCCTCACGCGGTCTAATCTATGCGAAAAGCATATTTTTTTTCTACGATCGTATATTATTATATAAAATAAATTTGACCCCGAAAACTGCTCCCCGTATCTCCACTCCCCCCCCCCCCACCCAACAAAAAAAAATACACGATTGACCCGAGAACACGGACAAAATTACTAATAAAATCCGGAGTTTCTCTATTTTTTTTTTTCTTTTTTGGACACCAGAACGCCGACATTAAACGAGTCGTTTACTTTAAAAGTACCTAACCTTGATTGTCCACGCGGGCCGATATCATTACGTATCTATAATATATCAATGGATTATCGTAACGTTTTTCAAACTTAATTATTTAGATAACTATTACACTTTATATAAGTGCATTATATATTTATAAATATTTAAAATTTTAAAACATTCGTGCTATCTCTAAGAGACGTCGTACCTACAAATTTTCAATGAAAAACTTGTGTTAGCATTTTTAATTCTTATCAACTTACAAACATGTTATAAATACGAAATAAAAAAATTAATTATAGCCTTTTTTTTTGGTATATTAATTTTTTTAAGATTTATAGTTATACCTACATGAAAACAAATTGATTTTTTAACAACTCATAAAATGCGTAAAAATTCACAACGGCCACATAGAGCACTAGATAATTTTGTTATCTATAATTTATTTTTTATTTTATCTTTCTACGATATTCTCAAGTTGATAAAAATGAAAAACATATTTTTTAACAAATATCGTGATTACACGATGGTAGAAAATGATATTGACAGAAGACTATTTTTAAAGTACTTTAAAAATATATTTAAATACTTACTAATTATTAGATAATATTATATAATTTCTGAAAATTGTCCATACTTAACTCTTTAAAACCCGTACGTATGACGTCCTCTTCATCTTTATAATATGTAACAAATAGGACAAATATATTCTGCAATAATTAATATTATTAATCAATACAATTACGAAATATCAAATATCTTACGGTATAAATTTCGTTTTAATTAATGGATATTTTCACTTATGTTTTTGGAAATAGCAATATTCGTTTATTGTAGGTAGTTAGATAACTAAAATTTAATCGAAGTTTATCTACAGATTTCATGTTTGTAATTATTTGGCTTTTAATTTAAATGCTTTTTTTATTACAAAAAAAAAAAAAAAAAAAAAATGAAAAATTGTTAAAATATGAACATTAAAAAATGGCCGTTTTTCATAACCTAAAGTATCATGACTGTGATTAATTATTCTCAAAAACTCTAGTCCTTCTATAGGATCTTTTGGATTATTTCCGTTAATATATATATATATATATCGGTAATATCGATTTTTGTGAGCAGGAGGTTATGGTGATATTTAATATAGAATTAGATTTGATTTAAAATGACTACTGCAATTTTCATATCCATAATATTGAGATTAATTATTTGGAAAAAAAATTCAATAATGAATTCCTAAATATTTATTATCTTGAAAATTCAATTCAATGACATTATGTCAGAAGTTATATCGCATATTATGATCCTTCAATAATAGTCGTAATAATGTGACATTCGTGCAAGTTCAAAACTTATATTTTCTTTTCGAGTATTATATTTAAGTTTTAATCCCATGAGACAAATATTAGTGTAAAAGCTCTATAATATAATAAAATATCATTCGAACATTTTCGAGTTTATTTTTTATTTACATACAAAACAATATCGTATTTTACAATCTGAATAATGAAAATTTTACTAGTGACGTTAAATTATATTATTATTACGTGTAACTACTCAAATTACAAAAATGGCAATACGCCATACCCTATTATTGGTTTTACTAGGAGACAACCCGAGGAAAATCCACTTGTTTCGTTATATCATTATCACGATATTATGAAAAGGCGTATAAGATATACGTGGGCTGGATTTGACAAAATATTTTAAGGCGATTAAATTATTATTGTAAATAAATATATAGAATTTTTTGAAAAAAAATCAATATTATTAATATTCAAATTTTCAAAAACTCTTATTCAGTATTGAACTAATCCGATTTCACATGGATTCTATATAAACCAACTGACATGTGTAACGAGAATTTCAGAAAAAAAAGTTCGTACAACATTTCTAAATCTATTTGAACTTGTACAATTTTGATTTACAAACATATTACCTCGTAATCATCAATTTTGGTTTACTAATTCGTTTGCTTATATTATATCGTTATACTGAGTGATATTATTATTACTTTTAAATTTATCAAAAAAATTAAAAAATTAATTTTAGCGTACTTTTTGGGGCCTTTATATATCATCTCTAAGATCTCCTTAGAACACTAAAAATTAAACCCTTATTATTATATTATACACAATTTAACCCTACGTGTTAGGGTCTATTAATCCGGCCTATATATATATATATATAGTATACCTAATATGGCGACGGAAACGTTGAGAGGCCATTAATCAACGAGTTCCAATCGTTTGGTGTGCGTCAATCAATTTCGAAAGTCTCTCTAGACAGTGTAATCTAAGCTTGTTATTAATAATATTTTTACGACAAGATCCCTCCGGGGATTGTAAAATCTGCAACGTGAAATAAAAAAATATAATATTCTATTTAACAAAAAAAATTATAATAACCATATCAGATGATAGGTACATTGTAAAGTAGCTACTATATCTATTAAAATGTATTGAAATATGTATAAAAAAATGTATTTAATAATACGAATAAAAACATGCAAGTTTTTACTATAATATAAAAATAATGTAATGCCTATTGGTGGTCTTTGAACACTCTACTTATGTATACATGACGTATATTATAGAATTTGAAATATTTCGATGAAACATTTACATAATTAAGTATTTTACAAAGATCAATACCAAGACTTACAATGCCTAACCAAGACTAAACTGTAACACTTACAGTCTTGCTTTTAAATAAAATTAAAATTCATTCATTCAATATATTATGCGTATGTACTATAGAATTTTTGTTCTAAAATTATTTTCTTAGAACTTATACACCAGGGGCGTGCTCACGGGGGGATGAGAGTGTCATATCCCTCATGGCTTTTTTCTATGGATTTTAACGTACATAGAATAAATATTATTTTGTTTTAATTAAATTTTATAATATAATATAATAATATTTTATGTAACAAAATATAATGTATAATAAAATATTATTATTATACATTATATGCTTTAATTATTCATTAATTTTACTAAATTCCTAAGTATAATAAATTATTATAATTGTATATGAATTAACGCAGAACATTACAGCAAATGGACAATATTATTATTATTCATAGTGAAATTTACCCAAATGATCCTTTTTTTTTATTTGCAATTTCTCAGTTTTTAGGAAAATAACCCCCTTATTTTAAAATTCTGAGCACACCACTGCTATAGACTTTAGTCAATAATGTTACACACAGTTACAGGGGGGGGGGGAAATTTCATTTGATTTTTAAACTCGATCGAATATATACATAATATAATATAATAGCAATATAATATGGTCGCTAATATACTCAATAGTCGCTTATATAATATATTTGCATAAATATGTTCGATTTACAATAAAAATTATCAGAAGTAACATTAAAAAATATTCGTCAGCCATCTTTGGTATTTGACGTCTGAAACGATCGGTTTAACATTTTTTGATGACGACATATCTAACGACGACACAAAAACTCTAGTAAAACTATATTTAAACTATTTAATACAAATTTGAGTTTATTGAATTACCACCTTCTTCCTGGCAAAAAAAATTTAGAATACAAACAAGGACATGAAACGGTTAGCAATTTAAAAGTGATGAATAATACTACAGAACGAGCTATCAAATTAATTGAAGATTTTAATCCAAAAAAAAAAAAAAAAATGAAAAACAAAAACAGTATACGCTTCAAGTGGTTACATAGTACCGGAAACGATTTTCAAATAGTAGCTATAGATAGTAATGAAAGTACTTGAATGGAATAACTTTTTTTCATAATTAAAATTTTTAAACAATAAACGCAATATTATAAAGTGTATTTTTTATCACTTTATTATAAAATATAATGTAGGTATATTAACTATTAACTATACGAAGACCGAAGAAAAAAAAAACCCCTCCGTGATATTTTGAAGAAAAACGTGATTTTAAACTTTGAGGAGGCACCGATCGACGCGAAATTTCGTGTACACATGGTTTCGCGTATATATACGAACTGAAACTAATTTAGGGCGATGGACTTGGGGAAAAAAAAATACTAAATACTTGTATGGCCACGAGGACCGGCATGCGATGTATTCGCATACATAAAACTCGAGTTGAAACTAGTGTAAAAATAGGTTTATGTACTATGTACACGATATAGTATCGAATCCGCCGGATAGATTAATCTTAATTAAACGGCTAAATTATAAATGGGTAAACGACGTTCGATGAGGTCCGTCATTCGTTTACTGTGTCGTCATTGCACGCTAACCGGACACGTACAATAATGCGCCAGCTAATGGATACTGGTAATTCGGAGCGAACCGAATCGGGATCTCGTAACTTTTCCAATATTAATATAAGGGACGGCTGGCCAACATTATCGTCGTGACATCATTTATTGTCGTATAAAATCACATTAATTTCATGATCACTATATATTATAAAACCCCATGTAACCCGTACGAAATTTTTTTTGGTATACTATATAGATAACCACTATTAACCAGTTTCGGGGTCGAAGATACTATTTACAATTTATCGGAGGGGAGGTGTGTAAATGAGCAAAAAAAAAAAAGACCATCAAAAATTGTACATTTTTTTTTTTTTTTTTTTAGGAATTATAGAGGACATGCCCCTCCCCCCTCTAAAGCCGCCACTGATTGGAGTGCAATGATTTCCCGTTGCATCTCGATTTTTCATAATGCACGCTGTATATACAGTCACGTGCAAAGACGGGCGTGAAAATTAACGTCAATATTGCATACTTTGACTACGTTTATAAACGACGATTTACCCGTCAAAAAAGCCGACAGTTTAAAAGTTAATAGTTGACAAAAAATAAAAATAAAAAAAACCATTTCGTTAAGTAAATATAGAGTTGAAATAAATATCGTATATACATATTATATAATATATAATAGACTTTACCTCATAACCGCAGTTCGAAAAAAAAAATATATTCTTTTTTACTTTCCGTTAGAAAATTTGGATTTAAATCTATAAATCAATCACGAAAAAGTGTAATTAATTTACTCATGTTTTACTTTTTAAACGCATTAATATACAGTACCCTATTTATCCTCATCAATAATTTCTTATTATAATTATTATACTTGAATTTCGATTATAATACATAAAACAAACTCGGGAACATCGTTCACCCCCTCTTGTGTTAACTTAACTAGATGACAATATAATTTTACTATGAAAAGTTAAGGTATCTTCTACTTAGGTAAATTAGTTATATTCAATTATGAAAATAATATTAGCTAGTCGATTTAAAATATTTATAAAAGTACAAACTTTTTAATTAGGTACCTAATGTTCGCCTTTGTTTAAGTACAGTGTATACTATATACACATATGCAACAGAAAATAGGAGAGACTTGTGTCGAAATTAACTTTTTGCACTTAATTCCATTTTTAAGAATTTGTAATATTTTTATTATTTTTTTCTTTGATTTTAAACACTACTAAGAAAACCAATTAAATTATACCTGAATAATTATCTTAGAACTAATTTTAACTATAAATACTTTTAATAAATAAAAAAAAATGTTGCAATTTTCCTTGACTTGGGGTAAATTGTAACACACGCTTCATTTTATATTTAAATTATAAAATATAATTAAATATTTTTTATTACGTATAGAAGACAAAAAAAACTTAATTCCTATACAATATATTATAGTCTAGCAGTATATGGTTATTTTTTTAAAAAAAATAAAATATTAAAAAAAGAATAAATATATTTAGTGCATGGAAAAATACAAAAAACAAAAAAACATAATTACACAATACCTAGTCTTGCAGGAATTCTATGATAAAATTAATAAATATGTGTATCAATAAATTATGAAGTAAAATAAAGTAGTACTATATTCTATAACAATAGATCGTGCTACTGTTGACCCCATACAGATTTTGTTTTTTAAGTGCAATAAAAATATGTAAAATTTCTTTGATAACTATTGTCTATTGAGAAATAAAAATTTCCAGAAGTGTATTGATGGTTAGGGGAATGACATTTATAGTAAAATATTTACAATTTACAAAAAAACAAACAAAACGTATAAAAAAAAATAAATATCATCACAAGTTTTTATTGATGATTTTCTAAATTAAACGCGATAAAGCCAAAGTGATGACAGGCAAAGAGCACCAGTAAGGCACGGATTTTAATGCAAAATACATTCTTTAGTGGGTGGTCTAGGGCAATACATTCTAAGTGCAAAGTCAAATTCATACATCAGAGAATTTAAAAATGAAACTTTTATTTTACATTTTTTGATATTTTTAGAGCAATTTTCATATATATTTTATGCTTAAAGTATAAATAAATAAATATAATATACATAATTTAAGGTAAAATAAAAAGTTTAAAAAATATAATAAGTATATTAAAAAATTAAAAATATTTATCTTGTTTCGTAAATTAGTCATTCTCGAAGTTTTGGTAATATCAATAACATCCCCGATATAGATAATTCAGAGATATAATATAATCGTATACAACCTGAATAACGTTATGCATGATACGGTATAAATATACGATAACAGCAAATAATTAATATAAAACTATTTTAAATTATTTTTTAAAATAATATTAAGTTTTGTATAACTGCTCAGAATTGTTTTTTGTTAAATTTAAATACATTTTTAAACATTTTTAGGATATTTTTTTAGTGC
Organism: Pemphigus obesinymphae; assembly: GCA_025469235.1. Taxonomy (NCBI): domain Eukaryota; kingdom Metazoa; phylum Arthropoda; class Insecta; order Hemiptera; family Aphididae; genus Pemphigus; species Pemphigus obesinymphae. Next base: position 31,459 of record JAIPRL010003137.1, on the reverse strand, counting down.
ATTTTTTAATATTGTGGCATTTTTTTAAGGCATTAAATAGTATTTTTTTGGTACATTTTTCTTATTTTTCAGTGAATTAAAATCCGTGCCCTATTTATCAGGAAAGACAACATTTTGACAACAATATTATACAATATTGACCCGTGTCACTTTTGTCCCCCTGTCTCCCATGAAACGGAAACATTTCTAACTACAAAAAAAACCACAAAACGCGTTTCTTTTTTTATCAACTAATTTGTAACAAATTTAAAGTTCACACGTTGCAATAGTGTTGAATTTCAGTTTTGGAACGAAGCGTCAACCATTCCTTCATAACATTGATATGTATATTCGTGACAGTGGCGTATATAGGCGGAAAGGGTGCCCATAAAATATGTATAAATACATGCAAATTGTTCATAAATATTGCAATAGAAAACCCCTTAAAAATTGAGTGTATGACGTCCTCTTAAATCATATTTAATATGTTACTCGACGACCGACATGGTCGATGTGTTTGAATGCTGTACGAATATTATATGGTAAATTTGTGAATATCAAAAGCCCAAAACTTCCAAACTATGTCCGTCTGGTTAAATGTGATTTCACCATAATTATTTTTATCGAATAGGTACTAGGTATGTATAAAAAAGTGCAAAATCGACGTGCACGCTAATCTGCATTCTTTCCTACATAACACATAATAATATAATAAAATACAATGTGATAATACTACGATACAAGACTCGTTCTTAAAAAACAATCTGTGATTTTGATCACCTGTCTATCCATTTTTATATTTACTGTCTATGACCTTTTTTTTTTTTTTTTGTTTTACTTATTGCCCCATTATAGCCCTCCCCGATAATGTTTTCTGTAAACGACTTTGATTCGTGAACATTGCCGGGCACTTTTTGCTGATTCGAATTTGATGGGTACCGTGCAATAACCCGGTATCTTCATACTTTGAAATTTTTCAGGATGCCGTATTTTATTAATTTCATCACAACAGAACAATAATTGTTATAACTTATAAATATATATTTGAATTTTTAGACGCGCAACTATTTAATCATATGGTTTTGCATTTGTTTCTAATTATATATAAAATCTTAATTTAATTTAAAAAGTATAAAGTCGTGGAGATACCTGGTTTTTGCGTTATTTAAACATAAATAAATGAATAGGTATGTACCTACTGTAATTATTTGTAATACAAAACTAATCGTTTTCACCGAAATGAACGTATTGGCGCAGAAAAAATATTCCGTAAAATGTCAAACCTTATGAAATATACTTTAAATATACTACTTTTTAAAAAACGAGTACTTATTTACGAATTTTGTTCAATTTTACAGGTCCTATGGTACAGAGACACTTTGCAACTGGACATGACCGAATGGCGCATCACCGACGTCAGAGGCAACCGATATACGTTGAGATTGAGAAAAGTGCAAAAGACCGACTTTGGCAATTATTCTTGTGTTGCCGATAATGGACTTGGAAAAAGCAAACGATTAATCGAAGTTACTGGTAATTAACTTATAACTAAATAGTGTAAAATGTTTAATTATTAACATTCAATCATTTACACATGAATCCAATGTTGGTATATATACACACATAATATTATATATTATATCAAAATGTAACTTAAATTATTAATATTTCAAGAACCGCCCAAAAAATGTATAAACTATTTTTAAATTCTAAGCAAAGCGAGAAATGTATTAGTTATAACATAGTGTGTTTTATTTTTTATTTATTTGTTTATTTGTGTGTCTGTGTGTATATCTGTACACGTGTTTTTTTAGGTAGAAGTCGACTCCTTATACCCGGTAAAAGAGTTGTGAATTTTTTAGTAATAAATTTGTTCTTTACCTGGTTAGAGGTCATTTTTTGATTAAAATTTCGATGGAAATACTTTATAAATGTAAGGAAAATAACCGAATAACGTATAAAATCGTTATGGTTACGTTTATATTTTAATAATGTTGTACCGAACTTGGTTCAGAATCGTCTATCGAATACACAATTATTTAACTTTGCTTTCAAATTTAAAATGAAAATAATATCCCGTGCGTGGATCGAAGGAACAATAGACCAACCTCCACCATCTGTATCTCTGGACGACTTTCTTTAATATCATCTGATTCTAGTTCTCCCGTATAATATGTGTACATTCATTTGAATTTTTCTATATTTTTAGTCGAATATAATTAATACAGTCATTAAAAGTATCGATACATTATTTTATTTGTTTAGAAATATTATTATTATTATTGATTTTTACCTGATTTAACTTGATTTTACGATTTTTTAGTTCGACAGTTATAAAATATATAGCGTAACTTCTAATTACTTCGTAATTTTCAACAATAAAAAAAAAAAAATTCCGGACTAAATATAGAAAAAGTGCATATTTTTATTAAACGTATGAATTCAAACTTATTTTGTACATTTTTAAAGCACTGAGATTCGTTAGTCCTCTGCTAAAATACATAATATAGGTACAATAATATTGTACATACCTATAACCTATTCTAATTATATACATATTTTCCTAGGATTTTTCTAATCACAACATCTGCAAAGTAAAAAGTTTCTCTGATTTTTATTTTTTTTTTTCCCAAATTGACTTTTTGTTCATTCTTAGGTATTGAGTTTTAAATTGCGCATTTTTTAATCTAGAAATTATTTAAATTCCAACAATAACGAATGAATTATATAAAGCAAAAAGGTTCTATGCCAGACTATGCCTTTGGAAATCACAAATACATTAGTTTTTATTTCTATCAGATAGGACATTTTTACTCTTAAAATTTGTTAAGAATAAAAAAAATGTCTATAAATTATAATGAATCACGAATAGTTTGTTCAGATTAAAAAAGTTCTATCCATCATTATTGTTTTTTTTTTTTTTACAAGTAAAAAATATCGAAAATATAATTTAGTATAATATATTCGAGTTGAAAGGTATAAAGATTCGATATAAAGGTTTTATCTATTCAATTTGAATACATAATATGAACTTTTTAATATGGTAAATAAATATTTATAATCAAACTATGAAAACGCTTTCCTGAAAAATTACAAATTTTCCCGTAGAACCGTTTGGACGCATGGAAAAACTTTGAACAATATCGGTTGGAATAGTAATTTATTTTAATCTGAGTTTCATTGAATCTTTAATTATTTTAACCGATAATATTTGGAATAGATATTACCTGTATATGAAATCGACACTTTTTGGAAACTATAAACATATAAATGATAAACTTGGAACATATTATATACATACCTAATATATACAACTATCATACTACGTGGCAATATTGACAGCAGCTACGCGCTCACAACGTCATACACATCAAACTATATTATATTGTTTTACACAATATTTCGACACGTTATTACATTATTATCATTTTAGATGCACCCGGGACACTGCACGACGTACTGGGAAAAGACGATTTTTCACCATTAAAAACGCGTTGACAATATAATCCAATTTGGTTTTTTTGAGCTCTAATTAAAATGTTTAGCGCCGTCGCGCGGCATTCCTTTAACGATATTTCGGATAAATTATATCGGTTTTGCCGTGCCAATTTCGATATTTTTATTCCGGGTCGTGGCCGCGGGCGCCAGGTTTTGAAAACGTCGTCGGGGACCGAACTTACCGCTTTTTAGCTTCAACCTTAGACCTTCAGCAAAATTTTAATATATGGGGTTAAAAGTGTAGTGGGACGCAGGAGGGAGACTATTTAAGACCACGTTTTAATCTGTATCCTATTAATTTTTTATTTTTTTTTTTTTTTTTTGCAATGGAAAATTATATGATATATATATATATATATATATATATTATATATTTAATTTCGCCACTTAAAGTCCTAATTTATAGACTGGTTCAAATATGACAAAATAAATATTACCTACAATCTAACACTAAATAAATAAAAAATGTTTATTTACTTTTATTTTTAGAGGACGTACGTACTTCGTACGTAAAAATTTTCAATGAAAAACTTGCAATAACATTTTTCATTTCTATTAACTTACAAACATGTTAAAAACACGAAACAAAAAACCAATTATAGATAATAATACTATCTGGAGCGACCTATGTAGCCTTTTTTTTTTTTATATATAGTCATTTTTTCAAGTTTTATAGTTATTGACGAAAATCAAAATAATTGTTTAATATGTGTAAAAATACACGTATCAAAAATCGGCTACGTAGGTCGCTAGATAATTTCGGTTTTTATAATTAAATTTTTATAACAACTTCTACGATATTCTCAAGTTGTTAAAAATGAAAAATGCGTAAACATGATTTTTAATAAATATCGCATTTATACAACAATAAAAAATGGTATTTACACAAGCCTATTTTTCAATTACTTTTAAAATATATTCAAATATATTCGAATTGTTGAATTTTCATTTTTCTTAAAATTTCATAAAAATAACCTATACAAAACCTCTTAAAAATTGGGTGTACAACGTCTTCTTAATAACATCAAACAATTATTTTAAAGAAAATGTATTCTGCTTAACTTTATTACTATTAATGAGTTTGTTAGTAATAATTGATAAATTTACTTCTTCATCTTTATAAATATGGAGTATGGAAATGTGATTTGACCCATTGTTGATCTTAGAAATGTTTTAAGTCTTCAAAGTGAAGAAAAAGACCTTTAAGCTGTACAAGAAGATGCTGAAATAATAATTAATATAATTTTTATAAGTTTATATATTTGGTAAAAGATCACGAAGTGGTTTTTCATTTTTTAGAAGTTGGATTGTCCCCCTCGCGGCGAGAAGTTGTTGAAAATCCGTAAAAAAAAATTGCCAATTTTAGAACCGGGGAACGAACTGCTATGATTGCCCTCGTACTCGAATCACATACGCCTCAAACACATCATGTTCACGAATAACTCCCAAGTTTTTTTTTTTTTTTTTGCTGTAAATTTTACAACAAATCTTATATTCTGACAATTGGATTTGGACCTCCGACCATCACTTACTTGACAATTTTCGTACAGGCGCTTAACCGACCGAGCTACGCTTCAGTGATACAAACGTAAGATTTTTATTATCAAAATGAAAATATCAGAGCGCAATAGTTGTCTCCCAAAATATACGAATTACCTCCCATCCATATCGTGAATAAAAAGTTCATTTAAAAAAAAACGGCCAACAAAATGATATATTTACCAATGGCCTACCAAAAATGTCCACAGAAATTGTCATTGGTAAAATAATTATTGCTTCATAAACTTTATTGAACATTCTTTTTAAAGATTTTTCTCATAAACTAGTATCAGACTTCAGTGGTAATCCATTATTATTTTTAAAGTATTGCTTATTTATTGTGTCTGGACATTTTATATTTCAGATAATGGTTTATGATTATTATTCATTATGGTACTTATAGGTATTCAAGTATTATGGTATTTAGGTTTTATCCCGGGAGGCGACTTGTGTATGGTCGAAAGACAATTCGTATAAAAATGATCCGTCTATTTAACATCGGAAGGCAACTAGTGTATGCCCAAAAGTATTTGGATAAATGTAAGTAGGTATATAGATAAATTATGTTAAGATAAAAATATACATTGAGGGACGATGGTATGAGGAGGACAATAATAAAATCGTACGTAATGAAAAATAATTATTTTACTATAATTGTGAAGCAGTATATTTAATATCGTTTCTAAACTTCAAGTCTTAAACATGAAAATTTACCAAAAATTTCGATCATTTTTTTCAAAAAAATTTCCAGGGTCGAAGAAGCAAGTGTAGCGAAAAAGAAATTAATGTTGTTCGGAATTTTGATCGAAATAATAGAACATTAATAAGTACATTGATATAAATATTTATATCCTTTAATCCCGGAATTGCTCAACCCGTATTTCAAATGTAAATTAAGTTCGTACCATTTTAGATAGTACCCGATATTTTACCATATTTATATGCACAATTTAAATGCATTTAACACAATATATGCGTATATAAGTATAGCATCTGGATACTTCCTATGTCCAAAGTAAGTTCCGAAATCGTTTATATTTGTGATTATACGTTTTCGCATAGTAATTAACATAATATAGAACGATTTCCAAGTCCGGAGGAGACAGTGGGGGTGACGTTAACCTGACGTCCCTAAAGAAAAACACGATTTCCAGGATACCAAATAGGTTACGAATAATTGTTTTTTCGTGATTGCCCATTTCTACATAATAACACACGATTTTTTACCTGAAATTAACAACATGAGAGCACCAGGATATAGCTGATAACCCATAGTTAATCTAGCTAAGTAAATATATAATATATGTACCTACCTATATACTACAATAAATTATGTTCTGCAAATGGCGTTTTTGTGGAAATTAAAAATATCTATAAGTGTGTACTCAGTACCGATTTCATCCGTCAGCGATTTGTAAATAACCCTTCCCCTTCACATTCGTCAATTCATGGCTACGCCACTGCCAATAAGAGGATGTCAGCGTGGTTATTTTTAAGGGATTCTATATATAGGCCATCTCTTGAATATTTTAAGAAAAATGAAAATATAACAATTGAAAAACGTTTGAATGCGTTTTAAAAATGAATAATAATTGGTCCGAATACTTTTAATTAATTTCTTTCTGTGGTAGTTTTCTTATGAATTTATAAAATTTTATTTAAAATATTACTTTTGAATTTCTCATTTCTAACAACTTGAAAACATCGTATACACAAGAAACAAAAAGTTAATGATTAATAAAAAAATTATCTAGCGCCATGCGTAGCCGTTTTGTAATATGTGCATTTAAACGCGTTTTATGAGTTATTAGAAAACTAACTTTTTTAAATTTGTTAAACGAATATAACTGTTAAAAAAAATAAAATATTGAAAAAAGGCTACGTAGGGCACTAAACAATGTTGTTATCTATAATTTATTTTTCGGTTTATCTTTCTACGATGTTTGTGAGTTGTCAAAAATGAGAAATGAAAAAAACATGAGCTTTTCGTTGAAAATAATGAATAAATATATTTTATACAAAAGGCCAAATTTTTTTTTTTTTTTTAATGAATAGTTTTATTTATTTTATAAATTTGTTTCAAAACAATTGTATTGTATATACAATTTCATCAACAATAATAATTATCATTATTATTTATTATCATTAAACGTGGATTTTGGATTACCTATTTACTAATACAATATTGTAGATGGATTAAATTAGAGTAATAATATTATATTGACTATATTGACACGTGTATAAATAACTTGTGATACGATAGGTTTATGTTTGATTAACTTTAAGACGCATATAGGTTAAGTATATATTTTGATTATTTACAATATTCACATAATTGCATTATTTTTTTTTTCTATTCATTAAGCTTGACATATTATTATTATTTTTTATTATTTGGTATGTTTTTTTTTTCACAACTCATTTCATAGAGTCATACGTCACATCGGACATGGTAGTATAATATTATATTGGTATATTGATAAATTATTCAACAACTATCAAGAATAAATAATAATGAGGTATCACTAAGATTAAAGTGTAAAAACAACACGAAAATAGCCAATATCTTAATAAAAAATGTCTTTATAACTTTCGTTATAGAAACCTCTGCATAGGAACTATAGGAACTTTTTTATAGGTATATAATCCTACTCTTGGTTTATATTTAAATATAGGTCCCATAGAGGAGGTTCTATAAATTCTATGTTAAAGTCTCCATTTATACCGTAGTTTACCCTGCAAATAATGATTTATGATTTTATGATTCATATACGTTTTTTTCGAAATTATTATTTCTAAACGATTTTTTTATTTTTAGATTTTCAATATGAAAAATTAAAATGTTATTAAAACATACAAATAGAAACAAAGTATACTTGTTTCAATACTTGATTGAGAATATAGTAGATTTTTACCTACCGAAATACGGTAACGTGTAAAATTTGATCGAAAATTAAAATGTATTATTGCAAAATAAGTTTCGATATTACAACAATATTATTATCATAATATTATTTTCATTTTACTGCTCGGAAATTGCATGTCTTTTTCCTGACCGAAAACTAAATGGCGTTTAAAACACAAAACGTTTCTTCGCATATTACATATTAATAACAGCTATCGATCAAAAAAATTAATTAGTATGAGAATCGCAAACAAAATTTAAAGCCTTTGTATACGCATATATACATTTCAATACAACCTGAGGCTAACACGTCGTGCAATTAATTTTTAATATTTCAATTACAAAACGTGTTGAATAAAAAATTTTATTCAAATCGCAAAAACCGAAATATTTCCTAAAAACGAATAGAAGAGCTTAGTCAACTGAAATTCCGTATAAATATAACTAAAACTGTAAAAAAAAAAAACACTTTCAAAAATAATCGTTTCATTAGGTAAGTAAAAACATTTATATAGAATTAAAGTATTTATTTTAAAGTATAGATATGGAAGATAAAAGGAGATTATTCTGATTATAGTAGATCCGTGTAGTATGATCATGCAAAGTATACTTTAGAGTATTGTAATATATAAGGATAATTAATATATTTAAAATATGTAAATGTTATATAAAATTAAGAATTGCTCTTAGGTGGTTAACGAGTCGGTCAAAAAAAATATCGTTTTTAGACCTTTCGCCGTGACAAAATGGTGAGACTTTGGCAAGTCCGATTTTAATTCTGTACATTGCATAAGATTGTTTGGCATCTTTTCTACGTTTTAACCGAAGCGTTTTCGGAATATGAATTTTCCATTTCGGTATGATTAAACAAAATTTCCATAATTTAAAAATTTTACACTTGTGTATATCTAAAGCGGAAATTCCTATTTGCGAAAAACGCCTCGATTAAAACCTAGTAACAAACTTTAGCCTTTTACAGAATTTGAATCGGATCAGCCAGAGTCCCACAATTACGTCACAGCGAAATCAATTTCCTGTTCTTCAAGAACTGATTATATATAGATAATATATATTACATATATATATATATATATATATATTATATATTATATATATATGTATATATTGCATATAATAAACTCTTTAGAAACGGACCGACTCGAACCACCTTAACATCATAACGCTGTATAGTACAGTCATTTTTACATAGATATTTAAATTTAAATCATAATAAAAGAAAATACTACTAATTAGTATTACAATGGCGTACACACAGAGCTGGATATGGAGGTTAGATCAATAGTGAATAGTTCCCCCTTGACAGTCCTTTTTTTTTTAACTTTGTATCTGATCATATTAGTTATAGTTATTGTAAAAAAATATTTGTTATAAATTATAATCTATTTTGATGCCAACACTCTTATCTTAACTACAGTGAAAATTGTGAGATAAAAATAACTTTGGTATAGTAATTAATGCATGGTTGAAACTAAACAATGCGTTTACAGTTATGAGGATAATATGATTATAAAAGTAATCAATGTGTAATGTGTATTGTGATATCCATTTTGCTACTTGCTAGTTACTTTTTCTTAAAGATTTTAATTTCATAACAGTAAGAGACCGCAGATAAACCTTCAGAATTGTTCAGAAATATTATTTTAAATTACAAATAAAGTGTTTAATAATTTCTAACATGTTTTATTTTATATTGTTGAGTTAGTGTTAAGTGGTAAACTGATTAATTAAATTCTGAGCGAAACGAAGAATGTATTGATTTTACAATGATATGGTTTTTTTTTTTTGTTTAATAAAAATATCTACTAGAAGAAATGCTTCGACTATTACTACGTCACACATTTTTAGGTAACAATTTTTATCTAGTTAGTATTTTAAAGAAGTAATTTAAGAAGACAATTTTTAATAATGGTTTTTAATGTGTCAGAAAAAACTATCGAAAATTTCGTAAATACGCGATTTCATCAAAAACGTTTATGGTTATCTACTTCTTTGTCATTTCAAAAATAATCGACTAAGAACCTTAAAATTCTCAACAAATATGTAATGTTATACCATTAATTTTATAATGAAATTTTATTATGGAATCAATTGTCGTACTGTAATAATACAAAAAAATTCAAAAAAATGTTGGGGTAATTATAACATTTATAAATTTTAAGGTATTTATTGCATAAAAGTGGTAATTTTATGATTAAGGACAGTATTTTTTTTTTCCTTTTTTGTTATAGACTCTTGAATACTTATCAATTATTTACTTTATTACCATATTTACGTGATAAAAATTTTTAAAAATGGATTTTTCCAATTTTGGACTATATTTATGTGTAGGGATCGATGTCAAAGGTTGAGAAGCTCCCAATGGCTCACTTTTTAAAAAATATATTCATCCTCACCCCATTATTGAGAATTCCTGTGTACGCCACTGAATATTTTATCATAATTTCCACTAAACTCGAGACGCCTATAATATTATTATAAAAAAAAAAAAAAGCATTTTTTAAAAAAAAATAAGTTACTTTTTTTTTTTTGAAATCTAACATGTTAACTTCAAGTTTATACAAAAATATCTAAAATAAGTTGAATTTTATCCAAAAATCAATACACATTTTGTGAATGAGGTTTTTATTTTTTAACATGTGCAATTTAACTAATTCTATCATTTAGATATATTATTATTGCTCTTATTTTATATAAATATAATTATAGGAAAACTATAGTAGTTACTACTACTGTGGTTCATGGCTCTCGTTGTCTTCGCATTATTTTTATAATATTTAGACGTCATGAAACATTGTTGTTTTTGGACATTTCCATTCATGATAAACCAACTTTAAGACCGTCACAGGAGGGCATGAAGTAAATGGTAGTAAATTTTCATTTTATTGGCTCATGCGACACTGGTCAATTTAGTTTTTGCATCGAAACTGTAGATATTTTCGTATTGATCTGTATTTTCATTAATTGTATCTATTCAATAAAGAAAATATATTGAACTGGTATCTGTTTAATATTAGGTACTATTAGTATGAATACAAAAATATAGGCATTTTAACAGCTGGATGGTATTTTTTCATTTTTTTTCCATTGTCAATTAGAAAATGTTTACTTTTAACTAAGTTAACTGTTTACAGTTACCTAATTTTTTCAAAGTTAACAAAAAAAGATATTAATAACTTTTAACTTAGTTTGACTTTGACTTTTTCTTTTAATTAACTTGACTTTTTTTAACTAAATACGTTAACTTGCCCGGTCTTGTTGAAAAAAAAAACGTCGCTCGAGTTTTACGTAAAATATAACATCCCGGATTCGTCTAAAAAGCGTTTAGATATTTACACGTAAAAATTAACCGTAAATATATATTTACCCAAATCCCCCAAAATCCCGAGGGTTCTCTTTTACTGTATAGGCACGGAACTTCTTGGCGTAGATTTGATAATATACATATATAGCCAAACAAAACTTCGGGAATAACGTTTTTTATTCGTTTATTTATGTTTTTCTCTTTACCTGACGTTCTATACACTCGCCCGGATAACACGAAAACACTTTGAATTGAATTTCGGATGTTTTCATCATCGCATCGTATTGTGTATATTCGTTGTACAAACGGACATTTTGTATTCAACACCCGTCTAATTAGACGATTTGAACTTACGCGTTTCAGAGTTAAAAACACGGTTACTCAAAGGTCGCCCGGCAATAAGCGCTTTTGAATATTAATTACGTTTACGTAATAAATTGTCCGTGGAACAACACCGAGCCCGATCCGAACATCACGATTTACGACTATAATAATTGTTTGTTTTTACATTTCTACACGAGTATAATAATTGTGCACCAGATGCCTGTATATTGATAACACGTTGAGTTTTAGAGTCAGTTTTTGGAAAATAGGAACACCGAGTTTTAGAGGGGGGAAGAGGGGAAACTATCGAAATCTTTTAGATAAATACACCGTACAATATTAGATATAATAACGACATATGGTATATGTACATACTTTCAGTGCTCGAATCGGAAAAAAACAGAAAAATGGGTACTTTCTAGGGCTTAGAATAAATGAGCGGTTCCCTCAAACTATGTAGGTAACTCGTAAAAATACTGTTAAAAAAGAAATTTGTAAGGGTGCTCTCAAAATATTATAAAATAGTAGAGGAGCTCCCCAATTCGAGCACTGTACACTTTAAATAGAAGAATAAAGCCAGTTGGTAGGGGGTGGAAGCGCACTTCGCACGTTGGATATAGGTCACTGCCAGATAATATATATATTGAATTTGAAATTAAAACATATAAGTTATTACGTGTTAGTTAATTAAAAATTGATTTATAAATTATGTATATTATTTTATGCATAATATTATAAAAGAAATATTATAATAAAAATAGGTAATCAAAAAATATTGCAATATTGGCGGTTTTATCGCCGTGGCCGGCCCCGGCCCAATATAAATGGTTGGAAAAATAGCTTTGTGTCAATACCATTTTTATTATTTTGTAATTGCGATATTTGTTTAAAAAAAATACGCCTACCCAAAATTACGATTACTTGTTTCCTAGTGGTTTAAGAGCAAAAACAATTATTATAAAATCGAAAGTTGACAGCATTTTGGAGGGATATCATGATATTTTTTAGCTAAATATTCAGCATACAATCTAACATTCAAATATCTTTTTTTTTTAGTTTTTTAAACGGCTGTAACTTTTTTATATAGGCATTATTTGATGAAAAGGATATAACATCCCCTCCAAAATGTTGTCAACTTTTAATTATATAATAGGCGTTTTTATTCTTAAACCACTGTGAAACGAATTATCGTCATTCTGCATATATGTATTTTTACACTAGAAATCAAGGGAGGGGGGTATCACGTCATCTTAACTCGTATATTTCAAATTGTTATAAATTGAAAAAAAAAACACTACCGACTTATTTTGATTAACTTTTGAAATTACGTATTTTCGCATATTATTTTATTGGATATTATAATTTTATCGGATCAATCTTTATCGAAACGTGGTTTTTTATTCTAAAATCTCCACTTTAAAAATGTAATTAAAAAATAAATATTAATGTAATGGGAAATGACAAAATACCATCTTTGTTGAGACCCGGTTATTATGGTTTAGCAAGAATTAATACAACGAGATATTTTCCATAAATTTCTGTTTAATTTAATTTTTTTAAATTGAAAATCAAGATACGAGTCAAACATAAAAAAAAAAAAAATATGTATATTCAAAAGTAAATGTTCTTTCAAATATATAAATACCAATTACAATCTAACCGAAAATAATGAAATCACAATATTCTTATGTATAAATATTTACTTTATTTTGGAACATTTTAATTTTGAGTATTACTACTTGAAAAATAGTTCTAGTTTTTATATTTTTTCATACTTACCTACAATATATACAATAATTAATGAATACTAAATTAATATTTGTATATGTGAACGAAATGTAAATGTCTTATATAAATTGGAACGGGGTTCTAAAAACGTATAACTGACTATTAATAAAGTTAAAAGTGTAGGTTATTTAGAACCGACTTTAATATACACTGTACCTTTACGAATAATAAATGTTTATTCCTCCAGTTATTTTTGCGAAAAAAAAAAAAAAGGTCTTTTTTCTGCCGACGAATCTATACAGTAACAAAACCAGACTAATTTGCCTTATTCCCAACGATTGGCCCAACTATAGACCTTTAAAATTTAGACAGGAGAAAATGCTCCTATTATCCGACCGGTCGGTCCCGCCCCCACCACCCGTCAAATAATGCCACTGTATAATATTGGTGAATAGAGAAATATTTGAAATATATACAAAAAAACCGGATAATTTCTCGTCCGAGTACATATTATATAGACAATTAAAAATAAAAATACGGCTTTATACATTTAAACTTATCTGTCTGTATGTGTGCATGTAGGAAGACCAGACGTTGCGGTGATCACCAGCTCGACGCAGGGCCGTTCAAAAAATTCGTACGAAATGCTATGGACGGTGAAAAGCTACAGCCCGATTCTAGAATACAAATTGTTATACCGGCAGGTGAAGACGAACAAGAGCAGCCAAGAAATCCAGTACAAACGTCCCATGAGAAGAGTAAGTATATAACCTAAATGTATATATATATAAATAAAACGATCATTTCGTCACGATTCGGTTGCTCGAAAAAGACAGTGCTGCAGTTGTCTTTCAAATAGATTATTACACGTCCTATATATTATAATTAGGAACCGGATGTTGATGCCCTAAAACCCTAAAAAAATTCCCTAACAACATTGCATTTATAACCTAAAACACCTAAAAAAATTATCCACATTACTTTCATATGACGATAAAAAAAAAAAAAAAATGGAAGAGGGAGTGAGAAATCGAAAATTCTAAAGTTAAAAAATAAACGCTACCCTAATCAGGGTTGAACAGTATCACAGATGTACATGTACCTATCTATGATACGTGTCAAAGATACAATATTGTATCTTGTATCATGATACATATTCTAAAAGTATCTTGTATCTAGATACGTTTTTTTTTCCAGTATCGTGTATTTTTTCATGCGATAAGTTACAAGATACTTTTAATGATAAAAAAATCGAATTGGGTAGTCGGTAATTACTAATTACCCTTTAAAATATTTTTTTTCCTATTATAAAAATAAAACAATTATTTTGATATTTTTAATTGATTGTTAATATTGACGCCAACTCACGGTTTATCTATTCTAGATTTTCATGCTTGAATTTCGTTACGTCACGAAATGATAAAAATATATAATATAATTTCATAATCGTATATGAAATAAATTTGAACACTTGTCACTGAAACACTATAAAATATTACCTATTATTATTATTTTATAATATTTCAAATATAAACTATTTTTTATGTTATATGTAATGTTTTCAATAAAATTTTAAACGAATAATATTTATTTAAATTAATTTCACTCTCCTATAAAATATTTTGATACCTATATGTAGTTGTATAGTGGTATAGAGTATACACAATATCTTTATATATATAAGATTATCTTTATAATATTATATTTATTCTGTCCGTGTGTAAGTATTCAAACTCCTCCTAAACAGCTGGACCGATTTTAATGGAATTTTTTGTGTGTGTTTTTGAACAAGTCCGGTTTAGATTCACAATTGGACCCAGTAGATGCAATTGTGTTCCAGGAAATTTTTTTTTTTATATTTTTTAAGATTTTTCACATATCATAACATATAACCCGAAAATGTCACCCCCCTCCCCACAATATTTTTTAAAATTAAAAAAATCATAAATTCATGAATAATAATTGACCATTAAAACCTTCTGAGAAGTTTATGAATGATTGATTTTCTGCAGAAGTTTGTGTACCATAGGTGACGCTGATGTCAAATTCTGTAGTATTTGTAAATAATATCTAAAATATTTTTTTTAATTTTATTAAAATAGATTAAGCAAATAGAATATGTAAAATACTAAACACTAAAGCAAACGAAGTTGCATAAGATTGCTATGTTGTAACTATACAGAAAAGTTTCTATAAAAATTTTAAAAAAATAATAAAAATAGGTAAAATAAAACAAAACAATCTAATCCGGGAAACGCCGGATAATTCAGCTAGTATTTATATAATATGTATATTTTACCTATATTTTTATTTATATGATTCTATAAAGTAATTTATTTTATTTGTATATTGTTATTATAATGTATATTTTGAGAAATATTCAACATAATAAACATTTTTTTTTTTTTTATATATTAAATTATAATAGTAAATATAACTTTTATAATTTATTTTTTAATTTTTATTAAAATAATAATTATACTTTTGAGAGTATCTTGTATCTTGTATTTTTTCTACAAACGAAATGTATTATGTATCTTGTATCAAGATACCCAAAATGAATGTATCATGTATCATGTATCAAGATACTTTTCTTATAGTATCTTGCCCAACCCTGACTCTATTATATAATATATCGTGTATACACGATCCTCCAAATCAAAACGCCTAACCCTTCCGCCACACTCGAATATCGAACCTTTCGACGGCGGACGTTCTTAAAAATCATTACACCCATGCACGACCAACCTCCTGCACGCTACTCGTATATATATTTAATATACTGCACATTAATTTCGGATATCAGAGAAGCCATTTTTAAAGGGTTCTATATAGGAAATTTGTGGAAAATTTTAAGAAAAATGAAAATTTAAAAAAATTAAAAAATATCTTTATGCATTTTAAAAATCAATAATAATATATTGGTCCCGTTACTTTATAATTTTTTATTGTTGTTTTTTTATAAATTTATAGAATTTTGTTGAAAATATTACTATCGCATTTCTCATTTATAACAACATAAAAACATCGTAGTAAGATGAAACAAAAAATAAATGATAAAGAACAACAGTATATTATCTATAGCGCCCTAAGTACCACCTAGCCGTTTTGTAATACCCATGTATGTGCCAGGTTGTGGACACTAAGCCAAAATCTGTAAATCAGTCGCCATGTTTTCGGAAAGGATTTTATCATTATTTACATTACAGAATATTCAGTGGTTTATACCATAATAGACACTATTCTGTGATATCAGTACGTCGGATTATATCTGTGGTATAAACACAGTACATATAAAGAATGATAAAATCGCATCCGAAAACATGGCGACTGATTTTCACGCCGTCCTATGCTGCCCCGTGTAAATTCTTATCAGTGTCCATTCTGATTCTTTTATTCTGTGTATGTGCATTTAAACGCACTACGTTTTATGAATTTTTACAAAACTAACTTTATTGACTTTTTTTTTTAACGAGTATAACTCTTAAAAAAATTTAAATATCGAAAAAAGGCTACGTAGGGCACTAGATAACGTTGTTATCTATAGTTTATTTATTTTTCGTTTCGCATATATTTCCTAAGATGTTTGTAAGTTGTTAAAAATGAGAAATGCTAAATGAGAGTTTTTCATTGAAAATCGACCGTCCTCCCTCGATGTAAGTGCCGAAAAACTGAGTATACATATATATTGTATTGTATTATATCGGTCCCCGTAGACTTTATACTAGCAAATGGCCGCTAATAAAATGCGCGGAAAATATGTGCGCTATCATCGTAGAGAGTGGTTTTAATTGTTGTCATGGTCTTGGGTCAACGGGGGGGGGATGAAAAATATACTGACTGACAAATTTATGAACTCGTATTAACGTAGAAAACGGCCGTAAATGCGTATAATAATATTATATAGACACGGCTATATAAAACAATTCGAAAATTTCAAATCCCCTTGCCCCGGGCTTTTACGTTTTATGACGTTTTTGGCAATTCAAAATTAACGCACTTATATTATATACGCGTACATACGAGAACGACGCCCCCCCCCCCCTGGAGCGGATTTTATTTCCGTGCCGTCCTCGAGGTCTCCGCACTGTTAATCGAACCGTTTTATTTAAGTAAAATACCGCATATTATCATCACAATATATATATACGTATATAATATAATGGCGACCATTAGTGGGGTGCACATTAGTATTTTTATTTCGTTTTATTGTTAAAAGCCACTGCACGGGCTGGCAGCCCGACGGTGACGATATATCGTACACGATGACGTGTCGTTAAAATAAAATTAAATATTTGAAACGATAATATTTTAAATATTAAGGTTGAAAACAATATAACGGATAGAAATATATAGGTACAATATAAAATAAAATCACATATGTGGTACACGTTGGAAAATAAAAAGGATATATATATATCCTTGTTATATTTTTATTTACATATATATTATATACTTATATAGTGACCACGTGAGGAAAGGGAACGGAACTTTTTTATGTGTATTAGGGTGACCATATTTAGAAAATTGAAAAAAAACGAGACAAATAAACAGATATCGTTGAAAAATATAAATAAGCAAAAATCAAAGAAAAAGGTTATTCAAAATTGTCCTGCAAAAATCGTGGAATCGCTTAGAAAAATGGTGGATATAAACAGAGAAACATGTGTTTTTTCCTACAAACTATATAAAGACGGGACAAAAACGAGACCTGTCTTCAAAAACGGGAATTCAGTCGGCTAAATCACCATGCTAAGGACCATGCTCAATCTGAGAATCAGTAATGGAAAACAGAAAAAAATTGATGACATTTTTTTTTTTTTTGCTTATTTACGTTTTTAAGAGAAGTACGAGAGCTTTGAAGTCAGCCGAATTGTTAAATATCTGATCTTTTATTATTTTCTTTTTTTGCTCATTCAAAAAAAAAGTTCATTCGGTTGGCCAAATAAAACACACTGCCCTCCCCCTCCAAAAAATAAAATAAAATAAAAATACTTCTACTACGCCCCTGTGGACGACTTGGTCGTACGAGGTCTCAAATTAGAGCATAATATACTTGCAGGAGACGTTGTCGAGTGCAGTTATAAATACCGTGATTTAATATTTTCATACATTTTTATTTTTATTTTTTTTTTTTTTCGTAATACGGACAATTTAGCAATATGAATGAATTGTTTTACCTAGTTGAAAGTAGGTAGTGGTTTGTTGGTAAGGCGAAGAAGAAGACATTCAAGAAAAACAGAATGGGCTATTAACCATCAGATATTCCTGCATAAGAGAGAAAATTTCTTTCTTGAATTAACAGTATTAACACTTTGGTATCCATAAAAAAACCTTCATTCGTTATAAATAAAAACAATACCTACCAAATGGACGAACCACAAACCATATGGACGAAAACCCGAGCCAGCCAGGATCGAGTCGCAAGTCAGATATAACTACGCACGTAGTTGCACAACTTTAACGTGAGAGCACCGATTACATTCCCAAGGTTGGGAATTAAGTCCGCGCAAAGTCGGTTCCATCCAGTGTGAGACTGGCCTAAGGACTTAATCGGTGCAACTAATTTATACTAACCACAAACACGATTAACATAACCGAGTATTTTTAGCACCAAACAGCTGCAATCTAGACGCTTCCAGAATATGCGAATTGAATGTTAGTTGTGTATCAAAAACTATGCCTTCGAACTTGGAACGATTTAATGATTACTGTATAATATATGTATATCATCTGTCTGTCTGTATATACATATATCGTATACACTCAGGGAATGGAACCGAACCGAAAATAACCGGTTCCCTCCCCAAATCCACCACTGCATTATAATATACTATAACTATACATCATAAATGGACGCAGTGGCGCACACTCATTTTCTGCAAGGGGTGTGTCAGCACACTTTTACATCATACCAATCACCACTATAACGTTCATAATAGATTATCTTATAATTTATCAAGAAAATATTGGAATAATATTTGTCTACCACCCACCACCTACAACTATAGAGGTGTCGACTGACACCCCTGTACCCCTCCGCGTGCGTGAATGGACGACTATCACGACCCACTGTACCTTTTTTTTTTTTTTTTTAGCTCGGGCTGTCCTATTTAATAATTTTATCGTTGCAAAATATACTAAAATATACCTAGGTACTTCAAATATAGTAATAAAAAAAAGCTAGGTATTTTGGAAAAGTTTATCAATGATAAAACATACGAGTAAGTATATTAAAATAGTATTTTAGTTCTTATTAACATTCTTAACAATAATATGCATATAGAATACAATAATTAATTCGTTTGTCGATATAATAAAAAAAAAAAAACGCAATCATTTTAATTTTCTCAAAACTTTAGAAGATAAATATTAATCAATGCTAATACTCGGCGTAAATCGTCATAATATATATATTATGTTCGTGTACACAAAGTAATAATTTTTAAAAAATTCCCCTTTCGGAGTCGAAAAATACCACCGCGGGGTATTAATATTGGAAAAGAAAAATACGATATCGAAAAACCATAACCCGGAACTAGAACCGAAAAATCCGAAAAAAGAAAAAAAAACGTCCCTGCACACAGGACGGAAACGGTTGGAAGAA
Organism: Pemphigus obesinymphae; assembly: GCA_025469235.1. NCBI lineage: Eukaryota > Metazoa > Arthropoda > Insecta > Hemiptera > Aphididae > Pemphigus > Pemphigus obesinymphae. The sequence continues at coordinate 11,557 of JAIPRL010003137.1, read as the reverse complement.
AATAGCGTTTCTTTTATTTTATGTATTTTTTATTTTTTTTTTTTTTTATTCGCCAAAACGACTATTCCGTTTGTATAATATACTATAAATATTACCATATAATATGTATATACGTGTACAAATACTACTCTCGTTTGTACACTGTAAAAAGACGAATAGCCGAGTGCAGTGGCGACAGCGGTGCGGTGGTTGGGGGGGGGCGGAGGCGGCGGCGGCGGCGGACCTATTGAAATGTAACGTTAGCAGGCGCCACCAAAGTCTCATAAAAATCCACTGGAAAACGATAAAGACACTCGAAACGCCACCAGCCCTCTTTTCGTAATATAACGTATAAAATATAACGCGTCGATACAAATAATATGGATTTTTTTTTTACGTCTTTGCCCGCGAAAATGTATCCGGTAAATCCCTCGCGATACGCGTATAATTTACCTACACATATCACGTTATAATATATAATCAGAGCTGTAAAGAATAGGTACTTTTAAAAAGTATTTGAATAGGTAAGTAAAAAAAATATTGTTGAAAAAAGTATTTAGAGTACCTAATACTCAAATACTTATTTATCCAACGTATTTAATAGTATTACTCAAATTCATTAAAAAAGTATTTAAAATCATTTTCAAATACTTATATAAAAAAAAACACGCATAATTTATTCATAATTTTATTAATATATTATATATATATAAATTATACATAATCTTTACCGACATATTTTGAACGAATTATTTTTTTGAAATGTATTATTAATAACATTATATGGCCAAATGATTATTACATTTCAAAAACATAATTTGTTCAAAATGCTTGTTGGTTATTATAATAATATAACGTAAGTATAAAAGTATTTCAAATAAATTAGTATTCAATACCATAAAAAAGTATTTGAATACTACTCAAATACAAGAAATAAAAAAAGTATTTGAATAAAGTACCTACCTATTCAATAGTTAAAAAAGTATTTAAATACCAATATTCAAACACTTTTACTCAAATACTTTACACCTCTGTATATAATGTATATATATGTACCTACGTTCGAATCAGTGTTAAATCCAGGTACAAGCCCCCCCCCCCTAATACAACTATTATCAGAACAGTGGAGGATCGAGGACTTTTTTTTTTTAAATAGTAATTATTTTTCAAATATTAACTATCGCGATACCCGAGTATAGACGAACGATATAGGTATGGCTTTTAGTTTAGTGTGACTATATGTTTTGAAAATTAAAAAACGGGATAACAATAACGAAAACGTTATTAAAAATGTTGATAAAAAATCACGTTTGAAAATGGTAAATAAGAAAAAAAAAGAAAAAAAGGTCATTCGTCAATTTTCTACCAACATTTTTCGGTAAATAAGCAAGGAATCGTCCCGCTTAAAGTCTGTCGAGATAACGAGAAGCAATCGTCAAAAAGGTACAATATCCCGCAAAAAAAAAAAAACTAGACGTATGGTCACTCTATATTTAACTTTTAATACTCTAAACTGAGCGAGAAATGTATTAATGATTAATAAAAAAAATTAATAAACATGATTTATAATGTGTTTTATTTTAATTGTATTTCTTCTCGTCATCTGTACCTACCCAAAACGTCTAGTAGGAGTGATCTAAATGTTTCATGTGTACCTACCTACCTATATCCGTTTGGGGTACTTACCTATTCATTTTAGTGAATTGGATCGAGTTGGTCGTTTAGAGAGGTTATTTTTCGAATTTCTCAATAGCTTTTTAACAAATTAAAAAATTAAGTAAAAACGAAAAAAATACCTTTTCTAATATTGTGTGTTATGGTTATTTTTCGTAACTTATAATTTATACAACAGATTATTATGTATTTTAGTACTATACAAGTATTAACATGACATAACATGATAACATTTTCATAATTGTTGTACCAATTTTAGATTTATTTATAATAATTATAGATTTTGATATTAATATAGATTATTATTATTATTATTATTGTTATAGATTTTGTCATAAAAGTGATAATTTTAGGATTAAAGACAATTCCAATTGATGAAATTCCATTTTCTAGAATATTCCATTTCCTTTTTGTAAAATATTTTTAACACAAGAATTTTAGCATTTTTAAAATAGTGAAAACTTCTTTGTTTAATAATATTTCACAAAAGTAATAGGTACTATATTTTCATATTCTTCTTTTAAGATTAGTAATAGGTGTTTTAATTCTAATTTTTTATTTAGACGCCACCTTTCTAGTTTTGCGTACCTAGTCTAATCTTGCTGTAGTGCTCATTAGATAGAAGTATAGAACATCACATCGCCATCAAGATTTTAAAATAACAATTAAACTATCGAGTGTAATCAATTTTAGTTATAAAATATTGTAGGTACCTAATTTCTTCAGAAAATAATGATTATTTTAATAATTTACATTATTGATGTGATGATATTTATACAAAGATAAAAAAGGGGCCCCTACTTGAATCCACCCCTTCAACCCTTGTTCAGAATATATTTCCTAGATATACTCAATCTCCCTAAAGAAAAATATATAACACATAATTATTACTATTATAGTAAGTGGGTACTATAAGTAAATAATACCAAAAAAAAAAGTTAGCCCTCTGGAAAAATTTCTGGATTCAACACTGATTCGGATACTCTATACAAATTGTAATCAAATACATTTTGTGTTTGGCTCATCGTTATCTATTAACTAGACTACGGTTTCTATTATAACTTGACCCTTTAGCTGCTTTTATTTATGAATTTATTTTAATTATGTACCTTAACTACTACCTACTTAATTTACTATTTTAGTACCTATTAGCTGTTTTAACTAAATTTACTATCTTATTTTTCTTAATCAGTAAATTACCGTCTAACAATATAATTATTATATGACGTTTTTTTTATGAAAATAAAAAAAATACTTATAAATCGAACAAATATAATTTTGTAGTAAAACAAAAAGCACCTAAATGTATTTACTTATATTTACACATTTTTAAAAATAAAAAGTAACTTACATTTTATAATGTGTCCAATGATAAAACATAATATATGTATGACTTATCGTATGTACAAGTGACATTCAATTTATCTTTCAATAATGCATTAGGTACAAAAAACAATTAAGTTTTCATAAATAATAAATTAACAAACATTATTTCTCCTGAATGTAGAACTATTGTATTCAGACAAAGATCTGATTTTCATAATACTTTTTAAGCAATAGAAATTTGATATATAAAAATCATTCAATTTTTAATAACTTTTTTTATTTCTCATAACATTTGACATGAGCTTAAAAAAATTTCAAAATTATAATGTCTATAGTTCTATACGAATACTTTATACTAGTGTGTACTTAAATTGTACGCTTTATGCTTAAAATATTATAAATCTATACTCTAGTCAAAGAAGAATTATTATCCGTTTGGTGCAGTTGGCCGTGCATACAATTTGTCCAATTTACATTTTTTTTTTTTTTTAATTATATTCAGAAAATGCCAAAAAATTCGTTGGGTAGTTATGTTAAAGAGTTCGATGAACATATATTTAGTAGTTCCGATGGTAAAGTGCTATTTTGAATACTCTGCGAAGTTAAGTATCCGCAAATAAAAAAAATACTTGTATATTTTTAATATATGGACTTAAATGCATGTTTTAAAGTATGTGTAATACATTTTAAATAAATATTTACCTTTTTTTTTGGCATATTTATGTTGAAAAAATTGCATATTTAATCAATTTTATGGCATAAATTGCATATTTTGATATTCTAAAATGCATATTTTAATACATTTTTGGTCATTAACATCCGAGCTCTACTTATAAGAATTGTATATATTGTTATTTCTAATTAAATTACAAATGTAATTAATAAAAACTTAATATTTCATTATCAGACTTAAAAAATACAAAAAAAAAAACATTTATCAGTACAACAAAAAAAAAAAAAAATGAACAATAGTAACACATAAAAAAATTGTACTGTTTGACTCACAACATATATTACATAAAAAAAAATATGATTTTAGCATGTAAATAAATCATGTAGAAGCATTAATGTTTATAAATTCAGTGCATGTTAAGAAAGAGCCAATAGCGGACAAAAACTTGTCTGTGCCACGCACACGTTATTGATAATATTCAATAAATATTAGAGCTCTGTGTGCCAAAATGTTATGGTTTGTTTATGGCGAGGTAGCTGGGTGGAAACCTGTTGTCACCAACTCAACGAGACTCTTTCTTAACATGCTGTAAGATAAATGTTATAGATTTAATAATTGATATGATCATTTATTTTATAGGATTTACAAGATAAATAAATACAATCTGGAAATAATAAATGTTATCACAGTAGAGCTTTCTTTTTAATTAATACAAATTCAGCTCTTTTTTTGACAGCTTTGACAATTTCATGACCAATAGCTGCAGCCATCAGAGGAGGTACCGCATCACCTATCTGATGATGTTTGTCAATAATTGATCCGCAAAATTTAAAAGAATCATAAAATCCCTGTGCTCGAGCGCACTCTCTTACACTAACCACACGATGATCCACTGGATGGATTACTCTACCTTGATTTCCCATTGGCTCTGGATGTATAATGGTAGTTGAACAAAACTCAGTCCATGCAAGTCGACCATATAACCCAGGCCAATTATTATGTCTATTACCAGTATGCGGTAAACACCATGGGATGATTGTATTAACTTGGAAATGCAGCGGATTACATTTGTTGCCGTTAGCACATTCACAAACCCCACATAAGTCATCTATTTTATCTTTTCCATTTTCGGTATTCTTGTGAGAATAATATAAAAGTTTATTTGTCTTAATTCCATTGCACAATTGTATTTCTATATTGGGTAAGTCTCTCCAGTCACTTCCTACTCTTAAAGGCATCAATTTCATTCTTGCTTGTACTAATGGAGGCATGTTTTTGCATATATGGTCAATCAATACAGGTTCCGAACACCAACCATTTGGATACCTAAGTAGTCGTTGCATATGTGTGATAGGTTTTGTTTTGTATTGAATTCTTCCATCATTTGCTCCATTTGGTATGTGAGGTAAATCGGACCATACATCATATACTGTGACAGACCTCATGGGAGCTGATTTACCATACTGACAATTAGTTCTAAATGTTTTCCCCCCTATTTTAATGCCCAAAAATGATTCTTTTCTGTTAAACACGTGCGTGGGTTCAGGAAAAAGTGGTAATTGTTCGCCAGGAGCTGCTGCAATTATTATTAATCTTTTTCGTGCTTGAGGCACGCCAAAATTACCCGCTTGAAGATTTCCAAATGCACATTGATAGCCCATACGAATAATACATCTTAACGTTATTCTTAGGACCATGCTTCTTTTAAAAGATTCAAAATTTCTGACATTTTCCATAACAAAAAATTTTGGTCGGTAATAGTCAACATATGATAGGAATGATACAATCAAGGAATTTTTAAACAATGAATATTGACTAAAATTAAATCGATTCATACCACTAAGACCTTGACAGGGTGGACTGCCACAAATAAAATCTATATCACCTTTGTTCGGTACACATTGATTCTTCTTATTTAATGGAACACCAGACATAGCTATTTTCAACACAAGATTACAGTCTCTGACTATTACGTGCGAGTGTGGATTATTTAACTTGAAAGCAGCAGCCGCATTAACATCACTTTCTATAGCCCATTTACATTTAACCAGGCCACTGTCTTCCAAGCCCTTTGATAGACCGCCACAACCAGCAAATATATCCAATCCACGAAGCGGCTCAATTTTACAATAAGATAACATTTTGTGTGCATTTACAAACTCGTCATTTTTTACATGTACTTCTGCTCCCATCGATTTTTCTCCCCAAGGAAATTGATAATCTAAGATAATAGTACCAGTTAAAAAATCATACTTATTTTTGAAATAAAACCGATCAGGTCCCTTAGTAGACCATCGAGTTAGATTTTTTTCAGTGAACATGTAAGAAACAAAACATTTACCATATACATCATTAGATAATATGTTGAATTCTTCTTCTGACCAAAACAACATATTCATATCCAAATTCTTAACATTTTTAAAAGGAATATTTTCAGCTCTATACATACGACGTACATTAAGGTGTATCAGTGGATCCCCATCGACAATATATATAGATAATATTTCTCCAATTTCAAAGGGTTTCGGTGTAGTTTCATTGGAACCACACATTGTATTTTGCAATTCCTTTCGATAATACTCTGTGTATATTGATTTATCGGGTATAAATGTATTTTTGTTTTTATTTGACTCTTTATGCACAAATGGTATAGCATTAATGAAAGTTGTTCTTTTGGATCTTGAGAATATACCAGGTTGAAGATATACAAAATCACCAATATTAAATAATTTTTTGTATAATTTAAATCCCTTATAAAGTAATCTATTGTCATCTTGTTTCATAAGCACAGTTGGACTAGGTTTTTGAAATATTTTTTTTAAATTTTTAACTTTACAGCTACTACAAAAGTCATATTTTTCATTATGTGTGTCTTCTAACTTTGGATAATTAAAGCGTCCATATTCATCATCATACTCCAGTTGATAAAAAAAAGAATTTTTAATGTTACGATCAACTGGTTCCAAGAGATCTGTCAATTTAGAATTACCAAGATTAAACCAATCATTTTTAGGTTGTTTCTGAGTGACACATAATATTTTACATATATTTTTAATATTAATATATGTACATTTATTCAAAGCAAATATTTCTTGGGGATCAGAAGTTTCTCCTAATACAGTTTCATAACCATGCATGAATAATTTGATGTGGGCCATAACTTTTACTTTTGTGGAACAAAAGTATTCAATACGTCCAATCAACGGTATAGCTAAATCATGTTTCACCAGAACAAACATTTTTTTGCACAGTTTATGACCTTTCCATATTACTTGATTATTACCAATACTTTTATCATTTATTATAGATGGTATATTTTCAATTTTTTCATTGCATAGGTTATTAAACACAGTGGCAATAAGTTTATATGTAATATTTTTGTCGTTTTTGTCGTTGATATCTAACTCAGCTAATAACATATTATCTAATAAATCTTTAACTAATTCTGTAGTAGTGGCTTTACTAAATTCTCTTATGTTAATGTCAGTTTTTATTGCTCCGATTCTTTGACCGCGTCTATATCTTTTAGATAGAATTGGTTTTGTCACTCCTGATAGTTGAATCAATGTTTCAATAAATTGTGTTTCACCTAATGATAAACAATATATGTTATTTGAGTCATAATCTGCAACTTGATCAAGTATAAATTGAGCATGAATAATGAGATCATCTTCTGTAAATTTATTTTTTGTTATGGGACTTACTGAATTCACTATGCAATTTAAAACATCCCCGTAAGTTATTTCATCATATTTACATTGCACGATACTTTTAATCACTAGTCTGCTCAAGTGTGTCTTTTCGGTTATAGATATCATATACTTTTTATAACTAGAGTGTGGCTCGATTAATAAATAATCAGTATATTTGGTACTTACACCTAATATTACCTGAGAACCACATTCATATGAAGATAACCACCACTCTAATATTGGGCCTATTTCTTTAACTACAATCTCATCTTCTATACTAGATGCAATATCATCAATTGGTTTTATATAACCGGTAAAATATAATGAGACATTTCTTTCCATAATTCCCGAGTCTATGAAACACAAGTGCTTATTTTCATCATAAATACTAAAATTTGTGACTTTGTGGTGAATTACATTACATTCATCAGTATTTGCAAATTTCTCATTTTTCAATATAGTAAATTCAGGTTCAGCATTTAAGGGTATGGTCACATCTTCGGTTTGTAACTGATGGCATAACTCACATTGTACATTTGAATTGACTTCAGTCAAAATCCTATCGGTAAAATTATTTCTGGTACTAAATCTCTTGTTGCTCATCGTATTTAATGGTTTACTACATTTCCTTTTCATGCCTCCTTGCTTTGGTTTACACTTTATACCAGATTCCATGTGTACTTTTTGATTGACTATTAGAACAAACAAATAATATTAATTTACAATATAATCTCAAGTAATAATTAACGTTACATTAAAAACTTTATACATTAGGCGTATTTTCACGATTAACCAGGTTATGTTATTTTATCTTATCTATAACCAAATATAATAACCATTCCATTTTATCGGTTATAAATTATTGTAACCAAAACTGATTGTTTATAAAATTCAGTAATCAAATTACATTTGGTTAATCGCAAAAACACGCGTATTTAAACAGTCAAATAGATGCATATATGTATATATTTTATTCACTTTAGAATGATACTTGTTATACGCATAGTTGTATATGTAAATATTTAGGCAAACTCGTGTGTGCTGTTATTTGATTTAGTTTGTTCATAAATGCTTTCTTAAATTGGATAGTGTGCAAATATAAAGAAAAAACACAATCATTATGATTTATTTGTATTGCAAATTATTATAGATTTTATTGAGCTGCATCGATTGACAGAGGGGTCTAATAGTTTTACAATATTGATATGTTAAAAATAACAAATTAGTTTTAGTTGGACTTTGAAAATGTCATTTTTTTTATTATTTTTGTTCATAATTTCTTTAAGCATATAGACATTAGAAAATTCATCCATTATACTTTAGTAACTGATACACAATGAATGATAAAAAGTACCAAAAACTATTTCATCGCTAAACCAAATTAAGAAAAAAATGACATCACTGTATTTACCCTACCTGAAAATATTAAAATATCTTCTCAGTGATGGACAGTTATAAATTAAAGGTCCAGTTATAAATGTACCAATAGATTCACTAAAACTACATCTATTTTACCTAGACATGCAGAAAATGTAGTTGCAATTAAAATTATAAAAAGAAAATTTAAAAGAAAATCATGTAAGTATGAAGCAACATATATCAAGAAATATGACTAGTGATGGTGATACATTCCTTAAATGATTTATTTAGGAACCTCTTAGAGATGCGCAAATAGACAAAGATTGGCTGAACCATAATCAAAAATCTGAATTGTATTTTACAATATAAATGACAATAAAGAAACAGATGACGAAGATTCAAATCATGAACAAATAAATTCTAGAGTTATAGACACGATGATCAATAACTGTGACTAAAAATAACTAATAAAAATTATATATATATTTTGCTCCCGGAGAATGTATGAAACCATTTACTATAATAATATTGATAATCAAGCAAAAGAAAAGGTGTTTTTGGACCTTTTTACTTACTTAGTGGTTATACATGTTAACAATGAACTGTTTTAATTCTAAAAAAAGTATTAAAAATTTTTAACTTACCTACCAACAAATTGTAAATATTGCAAGAACTCTAAGTATAATTCTAATAAATACATTTCTGGTTTAAAAAATACCATTAATTTTCTTTAAATATTGTTACAGATATTGGTTTACCATTATAGGGTCCAATATAAGAAAAAAATACTATTGTATAGAGCAGTGGTTATTAATCATTTTGTATATGGGACCCAATAAATATATTTAATTTATCTTATGACTCAAGAAGCACAATTAAAATTTAAAATAGAAGCAAATTACACAAAAATATTGATTTTTGGACACTCAAACATAGCTACCCCCCCCCCCAAAAAAAAAAAAAAAAATCCCTAAATTATTGAATACTTTCCAAACTATAAGTTACTTATTTTACATAATTGTTAAAATCATAGAACGTTATGAAATAATTGTTTTACAATTTTATTAAACAATAATTTTTATTATTTTTGACCAAGTTTTAAATAATATATACAATCATTTTCACCATGATAAGTGCCAGGTGTCATTGTGGTAACAAGAATCTGTAGCGTAAATTAATAATTTATTGAAAGAGAATATTTATGTTATTTACATTATATAATATTATGAGTATATCACGATTATGGATATGGAATACAGTAAAAATGCTGTAAAAATAAGACCTGCATAATCTATGCTCACTGTTGATTTATTTTATATATAGACCTAAGATAAGAAAGATTTAATAATGCATCTATATTCTAAATAGAAAAAGATTGAAAATACAGTAAATATTGATGTAGAAACTATTAACAATACATTTTCATCTAAGAATAGATATATAACAATAAAATAAAACTACTGTACTTATAAAAATTATTACAAATAAAAAATAAAATGATTATAGATGATATTATGTTTAATATTTATGGTAGTATTGTAGTTAGAGGTGCGGTGCAAAGCTCCTGTGGGTTAGTTTTTGGTATGCGCTAAAGATGACAACTTAGTTATAGTAATACATATATGCAAAATAAAAGTGCATAATATTGTGACTTTGGGTAAATATAATAATATTATAAATAGTCACAAGTACTCATTATATATATATTAATATAATATGGCGTCCAGGCCCATTCAGTGTACAAGTGAGTTAAACAAACTCATACAAATCAAGACAAAAATACGTTTAATAGGAGTAGACATATACTTCTTAAAAAATGTATGCAGTTAAAATTGACTAAAAAAATTTTAAATTCGCTAAAATTCAAGGTACAGCTTATAAAAATATTAATTCTTCTATAGTAAAATTTGCACAGGAAAAATATTTGAGATTGAAAATAGGAAACCATTATCGTAATAGGAGTAGGTTAGAAATTAAGGCTTATTCGTTACATTTAAAATTCTCAAAATGTATACACCATTTACACTGGGATATTTTTGAAGAAAAAAAGTACTGTGTGATTGAACATAAATATGCAACTAAATTCATGGTAAAAAACTTGAAAACTTAATTTCTGAACAATCTAGTAGGAAGGAAAAAATAGGGAATAATAATAGCAGTAGGATTGAGGAATATTCATTAACTTCATTAACTATAGAATGAAAAAATGATTTAGTTAGGAATTGCACTGGCATAGTGTTTTCTGACGAGAAAAAAATAAATACTCTCAAGTTAGGATTAAAAATGAGTTTCGCACCTTCTAAACTTCCAATTTAAGACATAATTATGGGCATAGAAATGAGAGTTAAGAATATAGATTTCTCAAATCAGGATATAGCTAGAAAACTATGTTCACAATTTCTCCAGAAAAAAAAAAAACTAAGCCATAACAATTTCAATAAAAACAGAAACATTTTAAGATCATAAAACAACTAAAAAACAAAGATTGCTTTTATCTAAAATCAGATAAGAGGAATTTAGTAGTGGTTATGAGGAAATAGGTATACTGCGATAGGATTTTTAAAATGATTAATGATGGTCCCTATAAAGAAATAAAAAAAAAATCCTTTAAATAAAATGATTAGAGAAACAACCAAAATAATAAATAATTCAAAATTAATAATAGAAGACAAAAGCAGTTTTTGAAATTATTTTTATTTATAAATTGAAATATCTAATTTTCAAACGCCTAAACTAAATGCGTTGCCCAAAATTTATAAGCCGGGGGACAGTATGAGACCAATTGTATCTAATATAGGGGCTCCGACTTATGTTTTAGTAAAACATTTAGTTAGGATATTTTCATCAAGTTCCA
>JAIPRL010003136.1:0-50128 GCA_025469235.1 Pemphigus obesinymphae | reverse complement strand
TAAAGGAGATGTACAGGATTGTGGAAATTATAGAGGGATAAAACTTATGAGCCACAGTATGAAGATTTGGGAAAAGATAATAGATAAAAGGGTAAGAGTTGAGACAACTGTTACTAGAAATCAGTTTAGGTTTATACCTGTGAGGTCAACAATGGAGCCAATATTTTGTGTGAGACAGATTGTAGAGAAGTACAGAGAAATCAAAAAGAAATTGTGTATGGTATTTATTGATCTAGAGAAGGCTATTATATATCTAGAAAATTATGATAGGGTTTTTAGGGAGATCTGAAAGTGGGCATTAATGAAGAAAGGATTACCAAAGGTATATGTAAACATAATTGAAGATATGTATGAAGAGGAGAGTACAAGAGTGTGAAGTGTGTGTGGTGAAACTGAGGATTTTAGGGTCAGAGTCGGGGTACATTAGGGTTCAGCTTTGAGTCCTTATTTATTTTCCCTGGTAATGGATGAGATAAAAAAGGATATACAGGGGGAGGTACCATATATTATTATATATATATTATATATTATTATATATATATAATATATTATATATATATATATATATATATTGATTCCAGATTTTATAGTACTGATAGGAGAAAGTCCTGAGGAAGTGAATGGTAGACTTGAAGAGTAGAGGGAAGCTCTGGAAAGTAAAGGACTAAGGATTAGTAGGAGTACAACAGAATATATAAAGTATGATTTTGGTGAAAGGGAACACAGAGGGAATAGGGATAGGCTAGAAATAAAGTTAAGTGGGGATGTGGTGGGGGAAGTGGAGAGGTTCAAGTATTTAGGGGCCATTATACAGAAAGATGGGGGTTTCGATGAGGATACGAAACACAGGATTAAGTGTGGATGGACGATGTGGAGAGAATCGTCAGGTAGTCTGTGTGATAAAAGAATCCCTATTAGGTTAAAAGGTAAATTTTATAAGGCAGTGCGGTGAGACCTGCAATGATGCATGAAACAGAATGTTTGGCAGTAGATAGAAAGATAGAACAGAGAATGAGATGAGAATGTTAAGGTGGATGAATGGAGTTACTAGAGAGGATAAAATAAGGAATGAGTATATCAGAGGTAGTATAGGAGTAGCTTCGATAGTAGACAAAATGAGAGAGAATAGATTAACATGGCTCGGGCATATATTAAGGAGGGAAGAGACTGAGGCAGTAAGATTAGTAAGGGAAATGCATGTTGTTGGTAAGAGGAGGAGGGGAAGACCGAAAAAGAGATGGGGTACCGTAATGGCGAGTGATATGAGGAAGGTGGAAGTAAATGAAGAAGATACGGGAGATAGAGTTAAGTGGAAGTATAGGACCAGGGTGGCCGCCCCCTAATATTTGGGAGAGAAGGCGAAGGAGAAGAAGAAGAAGACATAATAGGCATGGCGATGAAGGGGACATTTTTGAAATATCACTGCGAATTTAATAAGAGTCAGATCGGACTCGAACTGATATTAAAGTATGTTATGCACTCCGGCATATAACATACTAAAAGTCACGTTTTTTTTTGGTATTCTCCAGAAAGGTTATGTTCCTCTCCCACCTCTCTAATGTATACCTATGGATAGGGGCTTTAAGCATAAGAGGGGGTAGCCAAAACCACGATACGCTAGGTTCACTTCCTCTTGAGTTATGATTAATCCAAAATTGAATTTTAGACTACTCAAAAAAGTTATTTTTAGTGTGTTATATACCTTATTGTACAATATATTTTGCCAACGGTACGAAGCCCGTTCTGGCTGTTATTGGATACGCTGTAATAATTCCAAAATTTTCCTTTCCTTTGCCGTTCCTATAATCGTATAGTATACTTATTACTTAAATAGTCAAGTTTTACTCAAATTTGTATCTCGGCTAGTAGATAGGTAGGCAAGGGCGTTAGATATAAATGTATAATGTTCATATGTCATGCGTTCAAATCCGGCCGCGTACTTCCAAGTTTTTGCAACAGTGAATGTATATTTTCTTATTTATTTTCAAGTTTTTAATTAACGTCTCAGAGGAGTTGCGAATGTGATATCGCATGAACTTAAATCCAGTTCGCAAAACCGGGCATTAGGCGTCTAGGGTGTGTAGCAGAGATGTCACATAGAACTAATGATAATCTTTACATTTCACAGTGCAACTACTATACTATGTAATGTCTAGGTGACTAGATTTTGCACACAGAGTACCGTACATTACACTAGTTTTGTGTATAAAATCTTGAAGGCAACATATGTGCAATTGTGCGTAAGAGGCAAACTCTAAATTGAATTTTTCTAAGATTTATTTATAATATTCTATGAAGAATTAGAATATGGTATTTGCACGGTTATTATGGTAACTTGTTTTTTGATAACTGTAGTAATGTGTTATTTTACTTTAACATGCCAACACACTATCAATATTAATTTATTGTCATAACTATTGTCACAAATATTATAATCTTGTTTTATTAAATTATTTTCTTTTAATGAAAATTAATTGAATTAAGGATTAATCGATTTTTCAAGTTGTCATAAAATAATCGATTTAATCACGCATAATTCATCTCAAGGTGAACTGTAGGATGATTTGTCATTTATTCGGTGTCTGACCTAGGATAATTATTATTATTATTAATATTAAATTATTATTATTTAAATTTTAAAAGTAATGATTGATAATTCATTACCCTTGAAAAATTATTCTGAACGAAGATTGGTATAATATTATTTTCATCTTTATAACAATTTTCTATTTTGTAGTTTTCATTTACGCTTCTAGAAAATATACGCTTAAAGAAAATCAAAAACTGAGCTTTTTTAAGTACAAACTACAGTACATTTCCTATCAGAAAACTTTTTATCCGAAATCTCCTACTCAACTCCTATCCGATATCTAAGTAATATATATACTTTTCGGATAGAATGAATCGAGTAAACATTTTGGGGTTATAAGCTTTCTGATATCAAATTCATTGTATTTTGTATTTTGGATTTAAGGGTAAAAGTATCTACCAATAATGACCCAAAATTATTAAAAATACGAAAATTATAATGTCAAAGACTTGAAAATTATACCAAATATTTACTGTAAATTATTATATAGTATAATATTCCATTTACGTATAGGTACGCAAATTATTTTTTTAGTATTTACTATACGTATTTACCGTATTTACCATTATATGTACTGTACATATTGACATAATCAAAATATCAAAACTTTTTTAACTATTTTCAATGCACTTTATAATACAAATTTGAAATTTGAATTTTTTTATTTTAGATTTTGAGTGGAACGAGGAAGGTATTGGTTTTACAATGCTGTTTATTTTTATTTTATTTTAAGTCCACGCGCATTTCCCGCATGTTATATAGTAATTTTGCACCTATGAAATTTCTGCATTTTCAGCTATATTTGTTTGAAATAAATAGGCGGGAATATTATATACTTTGTAGTATTGTAGTTACATCTTTATGAAAAATTTGACAGTTATTACATTGATTATTTTATTCTTTTTATTCAATATAATTGTTTAGATCTATTTATAATATAAAATCAATTATATTATATAATAGTAAGTATAAGAAGTTTGTTATGTGTTAAATACCTACATAGGAGTGATAGTTAGAACAGTACCCACAGGCTACAGCACCTAAAATGCGATCTAGTATCCATAATTCACTTATGACTTTTCGGTCAACTTTCCAACTACGGTCATAATTTAATGGTTAAGTAATATCACGATTTAACTCATTAGTAATATAATAATGTTCGGTGGTATTCATTCCTCCAGTACAGTTTCTGTTGTTTTTATTTAAATGATTGTAGTTTTATATTGTGAACTTATTCGATAATATTATTGAAATGGCTGATTAATATTGAATTATATTGTTTTATTTTTTATGTAATATTTTATGAGTACTTAATACATTTTTAAATATTTTATTCATGTCAATAAAGGTTTCAGTTTTAATATCATCCATTTCAAATCTATGACTAACATATAAATCTATAATGTCATAAA
This sequence comes from Pemphigus obesinymphae, assembly GCA_025469235.1. Taxonomy (NCBI): domain Eukaryota; kingdom Metazoa; phylum Arthropoda; class Insecta; order Hemiptera; family Aphididae; genus Pemphigus; species Pemphigus obesinymphae. The sequence continues at coordinate 46,126 of JAIPRL010003136.1, read as the reverse complement.
CACTTGAGTTATTGATATAAATTGTTTGATAATGTAGTAATATATTTAAAGATATTGAATTATTTCTTATAACATTCTTATTTGTTTTATGGATTTATTTATTTTATTTGTTCCTTATATATTATATATAATATATATTCAATCATAAACTTTTTACCTATGTAGGTATCTATTACTATTGCACCAAAAAGTAATTCATTTTTTGTACTCGTTTTATCCATGAATTTAATTTACTTCAAGATCATATGGCACTTATATTCATATACCTAAAACATAATTAATAATATGTTTATTATTATAAGTATAGTAAATTTAAGGGGTATTACTGCCGTCTAACAAATCTAAATTATATAATATATGTAATATAAAACGTTCCATCAAAGTATAGATTTATAATGTATTCATTTAAAAATGATGGATGTATACATAGGTATCTATATATATATTGCAAAACATATATACCTATTGTGCATTATTGTTTTATAAAGATATGTTTTCGTCAAACATCTAATAGGACATTCAGATTAGTGTGCTATAAGTATACAACGATTTAAAAACCACGGATAATTATATTTTTATAGGTATAGATATATATCATACTATATTTCATTTTGTATAGTTTGTCAAATGAAGTATAAATGTACAATGTATACCTATAATATAAATATATGTATTTAAATTATAATATTCACCAATTTCTAAATTTACCAAAATAGGAACTAAACTCTAAATATAAATATATAAAATACTAAATGTATATTTGACAGTAATAGTAATGTACTTATACTAAATCAAGCTATTCTAAATTAACATTATATTTTATAATATAGAAAATGTCGCACTAAATCACATTTTTTTATGCAATTACTCTTTTGATCTAATTTTAAACATCAATAATATTAATAGTTATGTATTAGTATATGTATAGTACACCAAAACTCCGCTTAGAATCGTGTTTTTCGAATGCAATGATTTATCATTGCTTTCAAATGCAGTACATCCACCAACAGTATCCTATCTAACAAGCGTAATTCTTCCACCCCTACTGATACCCGACAAGCAAAGTGCACCTTTTTATAAATGTATAGTATACATATAGAAAAAAACCACATCATTGTAAAACCAATACATTTCTCGCTACGCTCAGAAAATAAAACTATATTAAAATCAAATTTTAAAAGCGGTAGCTGTTTATTGATATTAGGATTGAATGTTTTTTAAGTATGAGGTATTGTAGTGCGGGGTGGAGAAAAAATATATTATATTCCTCATTCCTCCACCACACTGCATATATCAAAACTGTGTATGCTTATAATGCTTAAATGATGAACTATCCGATTTTTATACATAGAAGTATTCATAAAAATATTATGTATCTGAATTTAAATAAAAAATCATGATAAATAATTATTGTGTTTTATTTATTTAGCTAGTCTTATAATATTTTAGACTTCTAATTTTTATTAAGGCTGAACATGTCATAGAAAAACTTTCAAAAATTCCAAAAGGATCGCGCCACACATATCGATTAAATAAACAATAATTCTATTAAATTATTGTTAGCTTGGAATTCTAAGATCATACCAATTAATAAGATAAATACGTATCCACAAGTAAACAAATGTACTGGCTACAATGTATTGGGGGTGTTGAAAAATAATAAAGTAATAATTTGAGTAATTTTAAATCTGAAAGCAATTAACATATTTTAAATCCGAAAATAGAGTTGAAATCATAATCATTATCTCCAGGGTACATCTAAAAAATTTTCCGTTATTTTTAAATAGCTATATATATTAAAAGTTCCCTCCTAAAAATACGTCATCTATACCTATATACATATGATTTTGCTAAAATAAGCTTAATTTAAAAAAACGCTTAGAGATACCTTTCTATATATCATTAAGAATAGTTAAATTAAAAATTATTATATGTATTATTAAACTTTCTGGAATTAATTTAAACACCATATAATTCATTTTCAGTAATTTAGTTCTTAAAATACAAAATTTTGAAAAATTGCTTTTACATAGTTTTAAAAAAAACTATTAACTTGAACCTTTTTTATAAATAGTAACATTTTTATATAATTTTTTTAAAATGGCATGTTTAGCTTCAACATATAGTATTAATTATTATTATTTTACTGCTGTCATTACAATTTTGATCATATTATTATAAAAATTATAAAGTAAACACATTATATAATTATACGTTTTATAAGTACGCCATATTTTTTCCCCCTGAATTTAGCAAAATATTCAAGGAAATTAATGATTATAAAAAATTAATATTATTTTGTGTTGTTTATCCTTTGACACTAGCTTTAAAGCCTAAAACCAATACCACATTAAATATTGGAAATTATTTTATATTGGAGTTTTAAGTTGATAGACATTTATTATAATCTTTAGGTTATTACAAAATAGTATTAAATAATAGGTAACTTCAGCCTTCGGAATTAAATATTATATTCATCAAACTACACATTTTTTCATCTGCAAATACTCCCACGGTGTTCGATTAAATATAATAATAATAACACTGTATAATATGTACTTCCTACATGAAATTTTTTTGAAATCATAGAATATAGTAGGTACAATATTTAAGAGTTTAAAATTAAATATATAGTTGTTTTAATAATATTATACTTAGAATCTTTTTTATTTATTAATTTATAAATAAAAATTTTAATTTATTTTAGTAGTGGTTTAACACTGAAGATGAAAATATAGTTTTCGAAATATCAAAATACGTATTTGTTAAAATAAAACAAATTATTTTGTAGAAATTGAGGTTTTTTTTATATAAATAATTGTACGAGTTACTCAATACCAAAATATATTTATTTATACTTATATAATATAATATTAAATTAACTTATTCAATGGTACCCCGGACGAAATTGTTTTCCTAATCTAATTCTAAAACTTTCACTAATCGTTCATCTTATATTTTGAATATGTCAAAAAATATTTTTGACTGTGTTTTCCATTTTTATTACAAAATGTCATGAATAAATAAATAAGCAAATCACAAAATGATGAGATGACCAAAGACGAGTATACTCTATTCAAAATCAGTGTCGTCATTTCAGTTTCTGAAAGAGAGGGGCAAAAATAAGACTTTAAACAGTCTAAATAACTGGTAATAAACTACTAGCTATGCTCTCCAAATTTTTCCGGCGTACATTTTATCTCAGTAAAATTACTATCATACATAATTGTATATTTGTTATCATAGGCACAAATAGCCTAATTTTTCGGAGAGAATATTGACAAAAAAGTGAGGCAAGAGACTAAATAAATATGATAGGTCCCAACTTAGTTGATCAGGACTTGTTTGCGCCGGGCATTATAGAATAGATACACAGAAATTAAATATATATTAATATATATTTATGGAAACCACCACTAAAGAACATATCAAATAAATAGTGAGTAGTAAAATTAGGTACCTAAATATAGTTTAGGTACATGGAGTATACACAGTACACAGCACAATGTAACCTGCTATTATAGCGCTCTGGTTTTAATTTGTTTTCTCAATATATCGATATTTGTGGAAATAAATAAGTAAAATAACTAGTAATAAACTAGGTATTAATAGGTTTCTATTATAAGTTTTAAGTTCTAACCAAAATATTGATAGCATCTATTGATCTATGTTGAATATTATTATTAATTATACGAGTACGCCGATGCATGCATGTAATAATATTACTATAAACGGCATGTTATGATATAATAATTAAGTTACTTATTAGCACGAATCATATCGGCGACTCATAATTACCCAGGCGGCGACTTGTTTTCGTCGGCTTCGGTCATATGACGTCAACCGGTTCCCCCCACCAAGTTCACTGCGGTACGGACCGCGACGTACGAAATAATACGTTACATCGCGCCCCGGTCACCGAGTAGGCACAATGCATTTTAAATTAGGTACCTATGTGTTTACTTTAGTTGTCAATACTATAATCACGACGAAATAAAATGGTATACAAGCAACTGAGTTCTGCGCATGGTGCCTACGTCACTCGATCCACTTATCATTATATATTATTGTTATCTACTATTTATTTTGATTAAATATGTTCAACTCTGTAAACATTAAACTTATTTATATATTACTATATTGAAAAGACTGTAGATAAGACCGAGTGACGTCAGAATTTCTTGGCATAATTGATAAATTATATTTCATTCCATGACAACTCGTACCGTTCTAAAATTCGTTCATGTTGCTGGTATACCATATTATTTCGTCATGACTATAATAATACGAAGCTCCCGTAAACGGTGTCACGCGAAACGAAAGCACGGAACGAAGCCACATCCCTGCATACAAGTTGGTCGTCGACTACTGATCTCATTTTGAATAGAGTATAGAGTACCTAATTTAATTTCTACATTTTTTTAAATGTTTATTGTAAAATATACATAGGTCGACGTAATTTATTCGTTTGACGTGGAATAATTTAGTTATTATAATATGTGAACAATGTCACGTTTTGACAAATTTATAAGAAGTATTACGACAAATTACTTCACCTGTGTGTGTTTTTACGACCGAATTTTGCATCTTCTATACCTTTCGTTCGTGTCATTAAGTATATACATACAAAAACTATTTGCTAGAAATTAAATACACTAATTGTCGATTTTCAAAAAAGGTCCATTAATTGCTTAAAGAGTTTTAGTGTCATAACTTCATGTGGATTGTTATTCTGTAAAATTTAAATTAATTTTCTATATAAAAACTGAAATTGTGAAATTTTGGTACATAGGTATTTATATTCATTATTCTATAATTTATTATATTGCATAATAATATAGGTAAGAGCGCTGGTGCTCTGATGATCTGGGTTTGAAATCATATAGTAATCATCGAATGGTATTTTAGTTGAAAAATATATATCGCCAAAATATTTATATATACTTATAAGTGAAATCAGTTTTTATTAATTAAATAAGGTATTTATATAGTTTATAGTAAGTATTGTATATGAGTGTATTAATCTTATATACATATAATACGCTAAAAGTTTCTTCTATGATTTTGCCCACTATTTTTTTTTTTGCTTATTAATTCCTCGGACTGTTTTCTATCCTTCCAGTATTCCGGTATACATATTTTTATTTGCCTTTCTTCGACTATTCTGCTATCAGTGCGCAAATTGTACGGTTTCCAAAGACCCTATATCACCTTGTATCGAGTGCTAGCTGTTATTTTCCGTATAAATCGAAAAATTATCTCTTAAAAGTACTAACTAGAACCAATTTGTTATCAAAAAAGCTGTATTTACTTCATAACTCCTACTCAGTAATATATTTAGGGAGGTGTATGAAAGGTTTCTCACCCCCGCCCCTGAAAAGCAGTCGGCAAAATAAAGTTGAGTATTTTTTAACCTTTCTTTTTTGTTTATTTACGTTTTGAAGGAAGTATTTCGTAATTTAGTTGGAAAACTATAAATTGTTTGATACTTAGTCAGCCGGGAAATTTTTTTTTTTTTTTTGCTTATTTAATACATTTTGTAAATAAATTTTATTTAAATTTTGAAGAAGTATTAGAATTTAGTCAGCAAACTATAAATTATTTGGTATCTCGGAATAATCAGAAAAAAGTTGTTGACGTTTCTTTTGCTTATTTACATCTCAAAGATGTGGTATTTTGTCGGTATTTTTGACACACACAACCTCCCTCCTTCTAAATAAATAAATATTTCTTCTGGACGTTCTGCTTCTATTTGACTCCTACTACCTGAAGAAGTAGTGTATACATACAAAAAATAAAATAAAAGTAAAAACACATCATTATTCTTCATTATTTCCTTCACTGTAATCTAAAATATAAAACCCAAATATAATAATTTTGCAACATTTTGTGAATAATACTATGTTGAGAATCACGAAAACAATTTATTTAAGTACTTCTGGATATTCATAAATACATATTTAATTTGAGTTCACTGCTGTTAGTCTTTTTAAAATGTCTTACACTTTTTTACCCAAATTATACATTCGATTACATGAAATTTCAACTTTAAAACACTTTATTAATTTTAATAATTTTCAACCATACATTGTTCATGGCACAAATACTATTCAATCACGGATCAAATTTTAAACATTTTATGCATTAACCATAATTTTAATGGTTTCCAAATATAAGATTAAATACCTACCTTATATTCCTGTTGTACCCGTCCGTCTAACCCATGACTTCGTTGTCATTATAATTATGGGATGAATTATTCATTTGACAATCCTTATAAATAATTACTCATATAAGGAAACAGAAACTAAGAAATCTAATGCCCTTAATTGTTATTATATATAAGTATATAACTATTAATTATGTATAATTGTTTTATACATAGTTACTAAGTTAATACCTAGTTAAATAGAATCCTTTTACCCGAAAAAAGTGTATATTACATACATAATTGTAAAAAATACATTTATCGCTACGTTGAGAATCGAATACGTATAAAAACCGGGAATTTAGCACGCTTGCAGAATGGGCTTTCCTCCCAACTTGATTAATTATAGTTTTATACCTGTTTGAGTGATTAAAATATTAAAATACAAAAATTGAGTGTATCGCACGCAAGCTTTTATATTATGATATACAGATGTATATACAGAATGCAAACAGATTCATTTGAATTCACTGAATTGTGAAATTAGAATCAGAAACAGTTTCAAATCGAGGCAATTGACATGGGTTCACACTACAAGACTAGTGTAGAACGTAATGTATATAAGTGCACAGAATGTTGTATTGCATTAAACATTTCTTTTTATCGAAATTTCAGTCGGAAAATATATTATTTTTTACAATAAAGAATATTTATATTTTGATTAAAAATTCATTGTTACAAATTCGGTTATGATTTTTTAGTTTATTCAATTTTCTTAATATTATTATTATTTTTTTATATCATAAAAAAATCACTATTTCATGATTATTTATTATATTGTACTTTATTTTTCATTATATATTGAATCTATATTGATAAATATCTCTCTTATAAGTATCACGTTTAAAATAATGACGAATTCTACTTCAATATTTTAATATTAATACTTTAATATTTGATTAAAATCAGAAAATGTTATATTGTTATGTATTTCAGACATTGGTAAATTACAATTCTTCGCTAAATCTCTTTATATACTTCATACTTCTTAATTACATTAGGTAATGGTTTTTTGAAGATTAAAAATATTTCAATTTATACACTTATAATGTATAAGTCAAATTTTTCTGGAAAAAAGAAATCAAGAACAGTTTTATAGTCTAAAACTTTAACTATCAAGATTTAAATATATATATATATATATAAATTTCATTGAAAATATTTATAAATTTATTTTTTATTATAAATAGTCAAAAAACTTTAAATTATTTGTTAAAATAATTTGTTTGTGTATTATTTTATTGATTGTTTAAAAATATTTTGATATAGGTACTTATACTGACTACAATCATATCATACATTTCATAACAATATCTGGTTTTATTCATTAATTATTATTATTTATTGGTAACAGCAATAAATACTAATACTAAATTGTCCTTTCACATATTATTTAAATGAGTATATTAAGTTTTTTGTGTGTGTCTGATAGATTTAAGTACGATTTTTTAATTTTGTCGGATCAGTGCAAATTGCTTTACAAAATACCTGTACACAAATCTCTTGTGATTCATTTTATTGATATTGTATAAAAATAAAATTTATTGCGATTTGTACAATACATTTTGAATGAAAAATATGCCTCCGAGATACAAACTATGGAAGTTGATCTATTGTCCATTCAGTTCTCGGATAAGAAAATGTATTGTTATTATTTTAAATTTGAAAGCAAATATAAATCATTGCATTCGAAAAATGATTCTAAACAAAGTTTGGCATACATAAATTAATGAATTAATTTTTTTACTTAATTTTATTCTTGAATAACATTCCATAAAATCTTTTAAACCTCGATTATATAATTCTTGTATAGCATATGTTAGTGTTCCACTAAAAAACTAAAAGTTAAAATAGTTAATTTAATAAAAATATATTAACATTTATAAATCAATTTTACAGTAATTGCCATTTTTACATTTTTTTTTTTTAGGAATGATATGGATATATTATATGATTTATATTAATTATATAACACAATTATATATGATTTTTTCATCAAATTTCTCTAACAACTTCTAGTGATTCAAATAAATTATACCATCTGGTGCCATGAAAACATAAGTATAAATTAAAATTGAATAATTATATTAATACTGCAATTTATAATAATATACAATAGTTTAATTAAAAAAAAAAAAAAAAATACTATTAATGATTAATGATTAATAAAATATTTTGTTTTAAAACACGGGATCACATAGTTTTCACTAAATGAGGAAAATCAAAAGCAAGACAAAAGATTTCTATTTTTATCAACAGGATGTTTACATCCTACAATGTCCTCATCTATACACACAAACGCTATCGCAAACAGAATGATCACCACAGTATAAATGCAGCTGTCTCTATTTTATACAACTATGTCGTCAACAATGATATAACCGTCATAGTACCCAACGCCCCTATTCAATACACTGACAATCCAGGCCATGGACCTGATATCCTTGACATAGCCCTCGTAAGAACCCCCCACCCCCATCAAATAATTACTACGTTCAGCATAAATTAATTACTTTCCGGCCACAACCCCGTACTACATCAAATCACAGACTCTCCGATTGCTTCTTCTCTCCCGCTGAACCCAAACAAAATCAACTTGTGTAAATTCTAATCGCATCTCACTCACTCAACAAAAACCATTTGTCAAAAAATCGATAGCCCCAGCTATCATTCAGCTATGATAATGATAATGCCATAATGTCGCTGGTGTCCCACAAGGCTTGCACTTATCCCAACATACTCAAGTCAAGTAGGGCCCTTCATTATTAAAAACTAATTGGTCCAAACTCGATCGAAGTTCGGAGTATTATTCTCAGAATCATCTATAATTCCCCAATATGCATATCAAATCACCATTTGTAACTCTTCTCACCTCAAACCTTGAAATAAAACATCTTAGAAAACATCAAAATCCTATTCATCGGAAACTTTATCTCCAGATACCTCCACGTCAATCAACTTGGTCGTTCTACTTTTTCACCAATTATCAACTCAAAACTCCGACCAATCAACTAATTATGTTTCACTAACCCATACAATTATCTCATTTAACACATAATAGGCCACAGCCTAAAGAGTGTATACAGACCAAACGGTTGTTATCCCAGCAGTAGCAACAGCAATAATCACTCTTTTTCCGATTTCCAACATTCTATTTAATACAGAGAGTAGATATCAGAAAATATTTAAATACGTGTAATAAATTCGTAATCATCCCGGCTTGCTGGTATACGGTCAATCAAACAATTACACAGTACCGTATACCATCATTACTCGTAAACTACCTTAACTCTCCTTTGACTGCTACTTCTGCAAGTTATGTGAGTCCAGTCCTAAAGGTCACTACTTTGGTAAGTTGTACCTCAAACCTTTCTCAGTAACTGCTATTTCTGCAAGTAAATTATGTCACTCTACCCCACTTAATCCATACACCCTCAACCCAGTGAGCTTCTCGTTGATATCAGTCACCGGTCACTTCTGAATTACCCAGTCTATTTTAATGTTCATCATTATTTTATAACAAAAATTATGTTATCTGATCATAATTATTACCACTTTAACTAAAACCTTGGAATAGGCATAAATAATTTTTCGAATAAACTGTGTTCATCAAAAATGTATATAATAATATATTATACATAAAAATGAAAATTAAAGTTTTCAAAATTATTAAAATAACCCAAAAATACATATTTTGATTTTTAAATACCAACATATAAATTTAACCAACTATTATCAGTTTGTAGTTACTATAGGTATTAAATGAAAAAGTCATTTTTATAAAAAAATTATAATAACTCTAGATGTCTATTACAATAAATGTAGTTAAAGATATGACAAATACAATTTACTACAAATAATTTGTACTTACTACAAGTACCTACCCCATATTATTTAATAATATTATTTTTTTTACATTAATAATTATAAAAATAATAATAAAAAACCCAGAAATTATAAAAACTTAAGAGGACGATACTTCCACGTTTTTGTATCTCTTACATATGCATAACATAACATTTCTACTACAGTTTATTTATAATTAATATTAAATAAATTTACCTATTATATGCATTCAAAAAAATTTATTATTTAATTACTTATAACTTGATTAAAAATAAAATAATAGAGCACAGTTTATGTTATCTTCCAAAACTTTGACTAATAGATAAATTTACACTTTATATTAAAAATACAGTACGAAAAACGGGCTAGTGCCCAATCTATAAATTCATACCTAATTTCGATTTAAAAACGATTTTGCCGTGTTTTATGGAACACGGCAGATAATAATCGTATATTTTTGAAATACATGTAGAACTCAATTTATAAAAATTTTCAGTTCTATTAAAACATTTGTAATGTTCTTGTAACTTTTTTGTCTGGTGAGCTAGCTTTCATATCCATAGTTAATATACAATTTTTTACGTGTAATTTATTTTTATTTGTGAACGGTTTATAAAACCTTCAATACGCTGTATTCAGAGCGAACGTCAAGGGAATAAAATGTAGCACAAAATAAATCCATTGTTAAAAACCTACGGAGACCTATAAATACGATTTTATGTTGTAGAAACTATTCTAGGATATGTTTTTCACGCAGTATACCGATTGTTGAGGGACCGAATGAAATCACGATCACGTATAGTGTAATGGCAAGTATATCTGAAATATATAGATACAATATCTAATAATACACGTAGTACAAAAGGTCCGATAAGATGATTTTTATGGAAATCGCTTGTATTTACGATTACTATTTTTGTATTTTGTATGTCTGTGATAGGTATATGTGTTAAATAAATAAACATGTAGGTATATATATGCAAGGATCCTAAGTAACATGAACATATTTATTAAATATTTAAAAAAATTTTATATTTAAATATTTGATATTTTATAAACATTAGAAAATAAATGTTAAAAAACGACGAATTTCGTGCAATAATTTCCTATTATACATGACTTGAATCCGGGACATTTTTCTTCAAATTACCTATACACTAACTAATACCTACATATAGTGGCGTGGCGTGGGTATAAGCAGTGTAAGCATTGTTTACATTGGAACTTTTAAACAATTTGGTGCTTTTAATTTTATACTTGTAATAATATGTAAATTATATAAATAATTTTATACCATATTCTTATATAATATTATATAAAGCCGATCAGTCGGTGTGGGGGTGAATAGTGGCACCACTTATTAAAATAATAATAGAGTTTGTTCTAATGGCTGGAACCGAACACAAAAGAACCGGTTATGGAAATAATTCTTGGAGGTATTTCAAAAACAGGAACCTATATTTCATATTTAATTGAATCTGTAATGGAACCAGAATCCTTTAAAACGTAAAATTAAAATTTTTGGTTGTTTTGGCCTCCTAATGGTTCTTTGAAAATACTTTTTTTTATGTTATGACTTCATGATGATTAATTTTTGTCTTTACAACTGAATATTTTTAAAACTTCTAAATTGTATTTTATGAGTGTGGATTGACTCACTGGTGTTTTTACGCAATCGTGTCTGAACGGTTTACCTCGTACTATAATCGGAATTACGGAAAATTATCACTGATCATCATGTGCCAGCTGCGATTTTTCAATAATGTTTACCAAATGTAATTGTATATAATTCAAAATCAATATATTCCAGGGAGTAAAAATGGTTGATTTTTCAGGGTTTCAGGTACTGGGTTCAAAAACGGTATCGAGTTTTTCCGGGTTTTGGGTACTGGGTTTCGAGTTTTTTCGGGTTTCAGGTACCGGACCCGAAAATGGTTCCTAGTTCTTCTTGGTTTCGGGTATCTGGTTCGAAAACGGTTTTGATATTTATCCGGGTTTTGGGTACCGGGTGTGAAAATGGATTTCAGTTTTTCCGAGTTTTGGTATCAAATTCATGATTTAACTTTTCTTTTTGTTTAAGTTAGGTTTCTAGGTTTAAAAAATTGTATTCAATTAAAAAAATAACAACATGTATGAAGTAATTTAGTTCATTATCCTTAAAGTGTTTCTGATAAATAGGTTGAAAAAGTAAGTAATCCGAAAATTGATCGAACTTACTATTCTCGGATATTAAATTTTTATAAGATTTTAACCGGTTTCACACGTCACAACTACATATCAATATTATATATTAATTGATTTAAATTTTAAATTGTGAAAAACACCTTGAAAGTCCAACAATTTGAAATAAATTTAAGTTAGAAAGTAAAAACGGCTTAATTTTTTTCGTGTTTCGGGTACTGGGTCTGAAAGCGGTTTCACGTTTTTTCAGGTTCAAAGTGTTTTTCGATTTTTTTCGGGTTCAAACCAGGTGGGCGCACTCGAATTGCCTTGCCTCCCAAATCCAGCTAGTAGACTTTTTTTCACTAGGATTTCCTCCCAGGTGTTTGAGAGGCACTTCAAATATGTCTAAAAGGTATACTGGAATTGCCTCCCATATTAAACCCACCGATTGACCGATGTATCCTATTATTTTATTAATACCGATAATATTGATATCACATATTATATCGATATATTATTTTAACCTTTTAAACAAAAAATAATACAGTTTGTTAAATTTACAAAATCTATTATTTAACCGCCACAATGTCACCAAAAGTCAATTTTGTCATGGCAGAACTGAAGTGTTAAAGTTTAAATGAAAAAATTTTATATATTAAAGAATAAAATAACATGCATTTTTTCATTTTGTCAAAATATAATATACATTTATCGTTCCGTAATAATTAAAAAAACACTGCGTACTTCATTCTATAATAATGTAAATAATTATTTCCGCTGGTAAAATATAAAATATCGATTTACATTCTAACTTTTAACGGAGGCAATTCGAGTATAAAATTTTGAACTACTTGACGTGGGAGGCAATTCAATATTTTTAAAATGGGAGGCAATTCCAGTAACCGACGGGAGGCAATTCATGTGCACTGAACTCGGTTTCGATTTTTCCGGGTTTCATATTCCGAGTCCAAAACCAGTTTCGATTTTTTTTGAGTTTCGGACAACGTCTTAGAAACGATTTTCCAAAATTTTCGAATTACTCGGTTTTTAAAACCAGTTTACAACCCGTTTTGACTCCCTGATATATTCTGAATTTTGTCGTATTTTACATGTGTAAATAACTTATTTTATATTATTGTATCAGAATGTATTATTATATTATAATAGGCATGTCATATTTATCAAAATAATATATTTTGGACAGGTTAATGGAAATTTTAAGTCAATAAAATAATGGTAATTTTTCGATTTATTTATGTATGAAAGAACTATACAATACATACAATACGTATAGTATACAGTATGATTTAGAAGCATATTTAAAAATACTCACAATTAGTTACAAAATGAATAACACAATATTCAACTAATTCTAATCTTATATACAAAATACAAAATTAAAATTAATATTTTGTTATAAAAATAGAACTTGTAAATAAATACACTTGTCGACTGGAGTTCGCTTAACAAATTTCTAAATTCATAATCATTCTACGATATGTAGTTAATATATTTTAATCTGAATGTTGATAATTTGAAGAATCAGTTCGTAGCGGTATTATCCGGAACCGGAACCGAAACCAAAATTCAAAATTTTCACGAACCGGAACCAAAACTGGAATCGAAATGTTCTTTTTTAAAGAACCTATCCAAATCCAAAACCTATAAAATCGTTAAGGTTCCAGTCCTTGGTTAGTTCATTATAGTAGGTGCGATACAATATTTAAAATGGAATGTATAAATACAATATATATTTACGGTTTCACCACGTTTTAACCCTAAATGGGACTATAGTTTCATTGAATTTTATTTAGTAAAAAAGTACTTTTTCTTTTGTTCGAAAGATGAATTTACAATAACGAAAAATGATGGAGATAAAATATATTTGGTCTGTCATAAAGTATACAACTTTTGTACTCTACATATGAAAAAAAAATATCCATAAAACGAGGTTACAAATAACTTTTATATATATATATATTCATATAAACAGTGTTTTACGGTGTTCGATTTTTTTAGTTTTTGAGTGCGAGGTAATGTAATTTCCATAACACCTATTTCTTAAAAAAAAAAAAATTTAAAACGCTTACTTTTCGAACGCAAGTAATAACAAAACTTATTTAGTTAGTTTGTTTGAAAAATAAACATGATTTTGTTTTTAAAGTGAACGTACCTAAAATATTAAGTTATTTATGTATTAAAATATTTTTCAAGTATTATGTTTCTCAAAATATTGCAATACCTACTAATTTTATTCGTGAAATTATTATTAATTTAGTAGTTTGTTTTATGTACACAAATGTTGAATTAAAAAATAAAACGGACAGAATATTTTTTTTAAAACATTGAACCATTAATATACCGGACTTTCGTGGTTAAGTGGTAATATTACCGCGTGTCATGGGACTTGGCATATTTCCTAAAAATGTAGTAGTTTTAAGTCCCAGACATAAATATATAAACACAGAGTGCGCTATCATATTACCTATGTACCGCACGAGCTGAATGTTTTGCAACCGTAATTAAATTATTTTAAAGATACTGCACTACTGGACCTTTGAAATATTCAATAGCTATTAAATTATTATTGAAGTTAATATACATGCAATATATTGAAACGTTTACATAATACATATCACAATAAAATGGCTCAGCAACATGTTTGAACAACATCGCACTGCTATTATATTAATATATTGTTGGAGGGATGTATTTTTGTCGTTGTCACAACTTCAAGCATTAGCAGTTTATATTAACATCACAGTTACACGAGTTTTAATATTTATATCTATAATAATAATTTATATATATTTTGGTTTTACTATTTAAATAGTTATATCAAAGGTTAACGTTATTTACAATTAATGGAAATCAAAACGTATCACATTTGTATATAGTTGTTATTTAGTGGTTCAAGTGGTCGTCAAGTAAAATAAAATGTGTTTGAAAAATACATATTTTTGCATACAGTTATATAGTTATATATAGTCTTTAAAACATGCATAGGTATATTAATTATTATTAATACATTATGAATTTAAGGAAATCAGAGCAACTAGTATTTTTATATACGTCAACAAAATTGGAAATAAATATAAATATGAATTGAGATAAAACAATTTATTAAAAAAAAACCTAAATTACTGTTAAATATTTTCAATAGTCAATAAAGTAAAAGTTTTATGATCACTGAAAATGATTAAAAGTGACAATATATAGATAGTATACAGTTGGCTAATTTTTTTTCTAAAGCCATATTGACCACACTCAAACTCCTGTAATCATATTCCTCTGATATTATATTATTACATTTTCTAGATACAATGTATACGATTATATACGATTTTAAAAAGAAGTCGATTTTTCATGTCACTCTAATCTATTGTTCCGTTCGAAACAGTTTTTGTCAACGATTTCGACCGGTCGTAACATTATTTCTCAAATAACATTTGATGACCATCGAGGTCATTATATGCTTGTAACTTTATGATGTTTGTACTATCTACTTTGACAAAACTAAAAAAAAAACGGCACACGGGTCGTAAAATTGCCAAGATTTCTGTTATGAATGGCTACATAGTAAAGGCGTCCGCAAAAATAACAACCGGGAGGGGCAGGGTCGTCTCGAAAGGCTTCGAAAAGGAGTTGGAAAATAGTAGTATTTTTTTTTTTTTGCTTATTCAAGTTTTGAATGAAGTATTTTGTAATTTTGTCGGAAAATTATGCAGCAATGAAGTATTTTTCGGAATTTTAAGTCGGCGAAATATAAATTTTTAGGGTTTTAATCGGAAAAATGGGGAAAAAGTTTTTTATCTTTTTTTTTTTTTTGCTTATTTTAAGTTTTTGAAGAAATATTGTTTTTTTCATATTTTCACACCCTGAAAAAAAAACTTTCTTCGGAACAGCCCTGGGGTGGGACACAGTACTTATAAGTTGTAAAATATAATATATATACATACACACACACACACACACACATATATATATATATATATATATATACACACACACAAGTATATGAATGTATGTATATTAATATAAATCATAAGAAATAACAAACACAACCTACACACTACACAACATAGTTTATTGTGTAATGTGTATAATATGTAAACCTGTCTTTTCAAATACCACCACTTCTATAACATGTTCATAATTTTGAAATCGCACATGTCAAGAATAATGATTTTGCGGAAGCCGACTAATTGTGATAATAGATTATACAATATTCAACATTTCCAACTATTGTGATTTAGTACTTACATAAATAATGATTTTTTTATTGAAAAAAAACTTTTAAAAATATTTATTAAAATACAACTTATACAAACATTGGCTCAAATAGCGGGGAGAGCCATGGCCTTTTCGTTCCTCCGATTTATAGGCAATGACGTGTCTTCTCAATATACACACTCCGTCACTTAATAAAATTTCATATATTTTAGTGACATACAGTTATCATATTATAATATATTATATAAAACAAGCATTTAGTTTTCCTAAAACAATAAAATTTGGTGTTTCATAATAAGCAAAAGTTTTCTTTTATAATCTCGAGCCAGAGTTGATACTATATGCTGTTTCAAATATTTTAAAACTAAAACTGTCATTATATAATCATTTACATAAAATATAATTATATAATATACGATGCACAATGAAGGCATGCAAAACGCAACGTAGTAAGTATAGTTATTATATATTTTTATAAGAAAACATTAATAATAACTTTAGAAAATATACGTATTATATAATTATTATTCCAACTTCCAAAACATAGACGGGTATAAATATTTCATTTCTGGAGCCAAAATAATACCAAATCATTAAAATCAGCATACAATTATTTTTTAGTTGCACAATATATTATTATCATTCCTAAAGTAAAGTTTACAATATAGTGGGTATTGGAAGCAGTGATACATAACATAGCAATTTAAGCGTATTCTATTTCCAACGCATCGATCGATCAAGTGATGAGATATAAGGATTATAAAAACTGAAAATAATTCGTCGTAAAGCTTTTTAAGTAAAACAACTTTTCTACTTTTTAAATTTTTTTCGAGAAAAATTTTATATGTAAATTCTCAAGTGACCAAATGTATTAACTTAATTTTAAAAATGTGGGTATAATATAAACAAATAAAAAAAATTGAACTGAAGTTTACTCCACGGCGAATTCACAACAGTATTCAAAATATTTTTAGCATTACTAGATCTACATGTCTATATATTTTTGCTTCTTAGCATCTATTGGTTTTACAATTATGTTCATTTTATTCTTAGAAATAACTTTTTGGGTCCCTGATTTTAAAGTGATAGGCTTTTAAAGTAAAATGTATTTTTGATATCAAATTTGATCTATGTATGGTACTTTCCAGAGGTACATTTTTGATTTCATAGTAGTTTTCTACTAGCGTAAAGGAAAATTACCTTTTTTAATGGGATATTTTTATAAATTCAATATAAAAAATTTTTAAGTAACAAATAATGTAGCCATGATTATTATAGTATAGTCTATGAATTACTGAATTAATATTAAATTGTATGGTGATGTCTTAAAAATACAAAATATTTTAACTGTAATATATTACACCGTAATCCGCTAAAAATCGTTTTATACAAATTTAATATATCCACCAATAGTATCCTATCTGACGAATGAAGAACTTTCACCCTTATTGGTCGCCTTTATTATTTTAATATATATAATAATTTTAAATTAATTTTTAAAACAAATTTACCGTGAAGTATGTTTCCGCGATAACTTTATATTGAGCTATAACACATAGAGCTAAACTTTGTTTTTACATTAAAAATAAAATATGCACAACATTCTTTTAAGTCTTAATAATATGATTTGTTATAATATTTCATTTTGTTTGGATTCAAAGAAATCATATATAAGTAAAAATAAATACAATTTTTCTGACTTTGATGACAGCTAGCAAATGCTTGAATTATGTCCATAATAGTATTGCTAGTCAGGCTAATAATTATTTATACATTTTTGATTTTATTGCTTTGAAGACTTGAAAATCAAATTGGGTCATAATTATGAATAAGATTATTTTTAAATACATTTTGAAAATCAATTACTATATCGAAAAACTTGAAATTTGTAAAATTATTTAGTTTTTTAATATTTTGAGAATATTTTAGAACTCAATAATGATCTTTTTTTCTTAAATTACTAATATATTTATGGTCAAAATTATAATGACAAAATACAATATATATATTTTTACATACAAAAAATCGTATAGAAAAATTTTTGGGCTACCTTTAATCCTATATAATACACAGTCAATATCAGTTATCACTTAATACATTTTTAAATAAAGATAATTTTCAAAGAAAGTATCCAGTTAAACGAAAAATTTAATATATTTTTTTTCTTTCTTTCGAGGAGGGATTTAGGAAAGCTGGGCCATATCTTAGCCACGCATATTTATCAAAAACTTTTAAATTATAGACGTACCTATAATATAAATATTCTCTGTAAATTGATTTATATTATGCGATTTATGATTATAATTTACAAACTAAAACACCACTAAGTATTCAGTGTTCCATTATAAATTAAATATTATCTTGAGCCTTAAATCAAATTACGATTTAATAACTTAGAAATAAATATATATTTTTTATATTAAGTCTCTATTTTAGATTCTAAGCGAATCTAAACAAGAAATTTATTGGTTTTACGATTATGTGATATTTTATGTACGTGATTAATTTTCAGAGGTTGACTCTAAAAGTTTTCTGTAGTCTATCTATACATTAAAAAGTTGATACAATTACACAAATATAGTAGTTTGAAGAAGTCACTTTTCAATTTTTCAAATAACTTTCTTAACGCGCAAGGATAAACTACTAGAAAACCAAAAGAAAACGTGGCTGTATAATGTAAAACGGACAATTTTATACAAATCAATTTTTGTCATTCTGCTTTACGTTTTACATTAGTTCAAACAAAGCGATCATTTCATCAAGATTTTTCTTAATAAGGCTCTATATTTATTATTATTATACCAAGAATTAAATACAAAATTAATAATCCTATACGTGTCTTTAGAAGAATATATTAAGTATTACAAATAAATAGGTTTTAAAATAGCAGAGTTCGAGCAGTATTTTGTTTATATCTAAACTCTGTTGAAGATTTATACAGTTTGTTTTTAAATATAGATACCTACACTTAGATGTATAGAAAACCACGAGCTCCAATCAAAATCACGTTTTAAATAATTGTTGATTAATTATTTCTATAAAGCAAATAATAATAAAATATAACTCGTCCGAATCAGTATTAACCATCAAAATCCGCTCCACTTTATCGTTGTTCTATATTTTATTTTACGATTCAACGTACCAGACCATTAAAAAAATGAGTAAAAATAAAAATAAATGGTTTTTTTTTTTTTTTTACTCGATCATATTTCAATAATTAATTACTGGTTCAAAATTAAATAAAGGGAGCACCGAACAGATAACCATATCTAATGTTATACAAATGTGGTTAGTTAATGTATAGCATAAGTAAATGTATTTATATTAAATCAAATTATTTTAAATTATTGAAAGATCTCGACGCAACTTTGTGAAATGAAATGAAATAAATAATAGATATTATGTAAAGACATAAAAGCGATCAGAAAGTTAAGGAGTTTTAAAAAAATATATATGACATCACTTTTAGTTTATACAAAATAAAAATAAATTTTCATTTAAATTTATCAGGTAATATTTATATTTAAAACTTAAAAAAAGGGAGAAAATATACTGACCAAAAGTTCAGTGACAGTTTTTCAACAATAATTTATCTTTATAATTAGAAATTATTATATATTATTATTTTATGCAAATGTATGTTTAAATATTTTCCGGTTTGTTAAAAACTAAAAAGGTAAGAAAAGTTTAATAAAGAAAAAACGTTATAATAATTTCTATAGTTAAAATTAAGGTAGTGGTAGGTATAAAATGTTTTCATTCATTTCATAACTATACTGCGTAACGCATATTATTACGAAAATTAATTACTGGTTTAAAATTTGAACGTAGGGGCTAAGCTTTTATTATTAAGTATTAATTTTAGTTTTAGTTTTTCCTAGAAAAGACTAAAAATTTGTAATCATGGAAATAAAAATGGCTAAGTAGGATTTTAATTTTTTTTTATGGTGTAGTTTAACAATTGCCGGAAACAAAATTTAATTAAAATCATTTAAACCAAAAAAATAATCCCATCTACCCTAACGCAATGTGTTGGGCTACATATATATTATTAGAATGGGTGGAATTTTCCACTATGTCGTTTCCAAATGACGCTCCTGATTATTTTTACATCCTGTCAAATATACGAGCATTTAGACTTCAATATAATTTTCAATATATATATATTATATTATATAGGGTAAATTTGTATAAAGTTTAAACTAGTGTATTTTATTATATAAATATTGGTTTTTTATTCAAATTAAATATTGAGTAATTATTTAACTAATATTTAACTAACTTTCTATGACAAGTATTTTAAGCTGAGCGTTAAATAATAATTGACCACCCCTCCCCCTTTTTCTCTTGAAGGTAAAATTACGAACAATACTTTATTTGTAGTAGCCGATATCATTATTGGAATATTCAAGAATATTCCCTACGTCTTTAACCCCAAATTGGAACTTTTTCCCGTATAGATCGATCAGATATTCTGCAGCAACCCAATATGTTATTTACTAACTAAGTAATTACTGTATTCATATGCCTGGAGTATCGACTCAAAAGTAATCTCCGTTATGTAGGCTGATAGATAGTGTATAAGTTGTTTGAGAAAATTGTTGCACGAAATTTATTGGTTTTAAGCATTTATTTTCTAATATTTATTAATGTTGAATTACGATATATTATAAACATTTAAATTTGGTTCATGCAATGAAAATCAAATGAAAATAAAATATTTATAAATATATGAATATTGGAATTTTATTGTTTTTTAAATATTTAATAAATATTTTCATGTTACTTGGGTTTATAGTGTTTAATTTGTTAACGTGTTTTTTGTAAGAACATTAACGAATAATTATAATGTTCTTATTCCAAACAAAAATGTGTAATATTTGTTATAATTAAATATCAATCAAAATATGTAATTTTTGTATTTTTAATGAAATTTCTGACATTTTATGCGACTTTAAACTGTAGGTACCTACTTATATAGTTTTATTTGCATTTTTATTGTTATATTACATAGAACTTGGACTTGAATTTAAAACAATTAAATTAAACATTCTGGTTCGCGTAAAACTAAATTTGTACAATGCATTCTGAATGTAATCGACTGGAGAATAAAACATTTACCGTGAAATACAAAATTTTCTACAAGGTTATGTAAATTAAAGCAAGCATATCGAAATTGTTTAAATGCAATTTCAGATTTCTTGCATTTATTGTACGTTTGTCGTATTAGAGTATTTTACATTTATATACGTATTATTATATTTTTATTTATATTATTCAAATTTATTTTGTTAACAAGTTTCATGGTATATCGGATAATACGATGATGCAATATTATGTACTATAAAATCTTAGAAAATATTCAAACACATTTAAAACTTTAAAATTTACACTACAAATGTTAAACTGAAAATATATACAACTTTTAAAACTAAAAAAACCAAAAAAAAAATGTTTTAAATATTTTACATAAGAATTTTTATAGAAATATATGTGTAGGTAATTAAAAAAAATTCTATTATCATAGATTTCTCGTCTAACTGTAAGGAAATTTGAAACATTTGAAAAAAAATTTTAGTGCTTCGCCATATCGTATATAGAGTAAATACATATTATAATTGTTTAGCTTTTTTTGATAAAACAGGAGTCGGTAAAAAAAACACCATCAAATCCAATAAAAATGAAAAACTACTTATAAAGACCCAAAAAGGCTAAAAAATCAAAATAGAATATTCAAAATAAATTATTTGACATTAATGCTATTTTGATATATGATTCGAACTTTATACTGACAAACGATATGTCTTACAACATGCAAATAAATAATATTTTTTTTTTATAAATTCACCGTCAATAACAATATATTATATTATAGTCAATATTATTTTAATACCTAACTATTTTTCCGTTTTATAATAAAACAAAATATTTATATTTATTAATATTCTTAGAATATTTTCAATGAATAAAGCGTAATATATTAATAGTTTTTTTAGTCCGCAAAATTAACGTTAAAATATAAAATTACATTTTTAATATATTGTTTATAAAACCTTTTGAAAATGTGATTATGTTTCTAAAATATTATATTGAGAATATTGTTTATCTTCCGGGCCGAATATTTTTTTATAATAAATAAAAATATATAGAACATAATTTTCCTTTTTAGAAGTGTATTAGGTACATTTTTTTTCTTTTATTGTTTGAGGTTTTAGTATATTATATAGAAATATATTTTATTTTTCTCTCCAATATGATTGATACATACAATATGACTCATGTGTGGGTATATTTTATGCCGACCACGACAATTTGCTATATTGTATTCATGTTGTACTGGAGAAAATTTTCCCCGAAACTTTTCACACTTGTTGCCGCACAATCACCAAGAATAACAATGGTACATTCACCGAGTATGGATTTCATTTCTAAAATCTCGACATTTTTTACATACCCTCCTCGTATTTATACGTATATACCGTATGACATTCCACTTCCTCTATATCTCTCACCATGGGTATACGACCAGCAATGAGATCAATATAGTTTCGTCATTACCTTCAACCATGCGAGACTAATAAAGCAATAGAAATGTATACGTTTAGGTCGAAAGTTTTTTCGTAAGTGTATAATTCGATACAGTGTGAACGATAAGACGAGGCACCAACTAGATGAATTCTCGCCAATATAATTCATTAAATACGATGAACAGTGTGGCGTGTATATATATATATATGGGAAATATTTGTAGAATATATCTCTTTGTTAGAGTATTTTTTTTCTTCTTATCTATAGTATTATTTTATTCTGTTATTAAAATTACATTTTTTACTTTTTTGCTAAAAAAAAATAATGTACGAGTATTATTATTGTTATCAGAGTAATTATTACAAAAAAAAACAGTTTGAAAATGATTTAAAAATAATATGTTTTTAGAGTATCTATTATAGTACTAATCCCGTTTAATGTGCATATATGTTATAATATTTCAAATATTCGATAATATATTAAACAGGCATTTGTTTACCCAAAGGCTAAATTGTTAAATTGCCCAAAGTTTGAACATGTTATACGGATAATGATATGCAAACAATTTTCAATAAGTCAGTCGGGTGGTACTCATCAATGGTCAATATTAGACTAAACATTAAATATGGAATTAAATAAACTATATTTACAATATAAATGTATTTATCAGAAAGTGAGAATTTTTTCCCCGAGTGTCCTCCTCCAAAATATGAAACCAAAGGTAATTTCCAAAATCTATATTTTCATATTTTATAAAATCTTAAATACGTCACTTGTAATTATAAAATTAGCTGTGCAGCTATAAAACTCGTTTCCAAACAAATAATTATTTATTTCTGTTATCCCCGTTTTATTTTTTACATAAGATATTCAATTTGTATATTATATAAATTATGGTGATAATGGAAATTTTACTATTTACCAATTTATTTATTTTAGGTATGTAATCGTATAAAAAATTAACTTTTATTTCACTGTTCTGAATAAAAAAATTAAAAGCATACACCTGTAACAGTATAACTATGGATTAAAAAAATTACTTTTTGATGTGTAAACATCTATAGGTGAACTACCTAAAATTCTAGGATATGATAATTCTGTACAAATCAACTGACTTTAGGTTAGCTAACTTTACATTATATTGTTTTTGTAGTACTCGTTGGTGGAACTCTGGTTAATTATAGGAGGAGGGCTAAGACTATATACACAATTATTAACTAAAAAAATTTAACTTATATTAACAAAATATTAACAATTCCCAACTTCAATACTCATGTATAATATTTAATATATAATTTAATATTACACATCATACATCCCCAAAGATGACAGACTTGTAATGAAAATAACAAATAAATCAAATTATAACATATTAACGTGAACATAAATGAATGATTGATTATAGATTAGAAAAAAATAATTTACTATTTGAAACTTATCAAAATCTAAAAAGTTAAATAACATTGTTCCTTTTTTAGGTACTTATATAATATATTATATATATATATCAGCTACCTGTTTATTTTTCATTAGATGTTATTCGTCTCCTAAAAATGTTTTATATAGGGATCCATGTTTTATTTTATTTTCCCATATAATATTGAAAATAAAGTTTAATTGTTAAGTAATTTAGGCATACTTATACTTATACTTATCTTACAGGCTGGATAGGTCCTTAAATTAGTGTGGTTTATCACATCGATATTGGATATAGAGTTATTTACAGATTCGGTTCTATGTTTTCCCACAAAAACAGATACATTAACAATTTCATGTTTAATCGATAAATCAAAACAAAAATATGTATGGGTTTGTGAAAACCGGACAATTTTTTTTACCAAACGAAATGTTATTACGTCTTCAACAAATGTATCCATATAAATATATTTAAATATAATATATAATATATAATATAATAATAATTTTTTAAACTATTTTTAAGTGGCAAAGCCCTTTGAAGTTTATAAAAAAACACCCGCAGATAGCAAGTCATAAAATTAGTATTTTGTTCGGATTCGTTAATTTAACAGTGAATACTTATTAGTTCATGAAGTTTTTTTTTATTCACATTAGTGAATTTAACTTAAATCTGGTTTTAACTTAGCTTTAACTACATTTAAGTCATTAATTATCAATTATTTAAATAAAAATTGGTTTAATTAATTTAACTTTAACTAGTGAATTTTGCTCATCCTGATCAAATCTCATCCTATGTTAATCCATTAACTTTGATCATCCTGATTTATATGATATGTTTACATTTGCTTGAAAATTATGTCAATTAATGAAAAAAAATTATAACATTTAAACCCTAGTCAATAAATTAAATTATGGTAACATCTATAGTCCTATCTTATTGTTTTTAACTATAAAATATATGTCTAGAATATTCTGTAGAGTATAAAGTATAGTTATAAATGTGTAATGAATGATATTAATACTTTTGTCGTTATTACAATAGTCATAATGAACGTTTTTCATTGTTATCCACGAACAATTAAAAAAACAATTAATTTTCCAAAGGATTATTGAACTTATAAACTTATTTTTAAAATTGTTAAACTATTATGCTTATGAATTGCTTTAAAAGTCATAATATCAGATAAAAATAATTATTATTATAAAACGTGTTATTTGATTCAAAAATACATTAAAAAGTTTATCATTTAATACTTCAATAAGTATAAAATATAAAATGTTCCTCTTTATATCCCTAATTATAAGTGAAATTACTAGATACTTCGGTACACATTATTTTGAAATACTGAATATGTCTTAATAAGTATAGAATATGTAATGCAATAAATCAGTGATAATCAAAAGCACAAATTGCTTGATTTGTCAAATAATACAGAAGCGCAAAAATTAGGCAATAAATAAAAAGGATTATTTTTTTATATATAAGAAAGAAAAAGTATATATATTATTATTATTAAAAGTTGATCATTTCTATAATGGTATTTTGCAACTTAGAAGCATCATTAATTTAAATAATTCAAGCGTATAAACAGCATATTTATAAGTTATTGAAGCTTAAGAATATTTTTAGTATCAAAAATAAAATATTCAATATTCATACATACTGATTTATAAGTGTATATAATTTTGAAACACTCTATTGAAATTATATTCTGAAATGTGTAAAATATAGAGAGTATATCATTGACTTTGATATTCTAAATCAGGGCTTTGAACCAGAATTAACTCGATACCCGATATTATTGAAACTCTCCAAAATAATACCAATACTCAATACGATACCAGAAATAAATATTATATTTGGCAATAAATATAATAGAGGTAATAAAAAATAATAATTTTAAAATTACTTAAAATATGAGTACTATTATATTGTATGAAATTGGAGCAACATTTTTCAATTTTTACCAAAAACATTTTTTTTAAATACTCAATCTAACGATATTCAGGGACCGAAATAATTAAAGAATTTTAGTGAAATAATTGTGATGACTGGTTTTCTGTGTATGACCAATGACTTACCAAATGTAGCACACATTATTGGAAGACTCATCTTGTCAGTTATAATCGAGATCTGGTGGTTGAAATAAAGTAATTTATCAAGGCTTTATTTGAGAAAATCTAAAGCAAAAATTTCGAAAATAATCTAACCTGCCAAAATCAATTCATTCAATTTAATATTCTCATCTTCTCTTCGTCTGTCAAACGACACCTTCGTAATACAATGTTCATAAAATCTCAACTATCATCCTTTGTTCTAATAGAAAATATACACATCCCTGGGGTTTTCAAAACATAATAAAGCCTAAGTTTTCTCTTCTTATACTAATTACAAATTTTATTACAGCGTTTCAATTATTGAAATCAATAAATTGTGAAATATTTATATCAAATCTATGCATAATAAATTATGTGTTCCTATTATTTATTGTTCAATAAATTTAATAATATGTGACAAAAATTATTATCGATAGTATGTATTAAATTAAGTGCCAAACTTGTGCAATAATATGTGAATGGTCCTGTGTATCCTTATAATATTATTAAAATAAAATATTACATAAGTTTTACTATATTATACAGGATATTTCATTTTGTTTTTAAGGAAACATATAGAAAAATAGTGAAAAATATTTACTTTTAACAAATTATCTTGATTTTATAATAGTTTGATGAAAATTACATATTCAAATAGGTAATACATAATTATATTATTCTCACAATAGTTTAGCTTATTATACTATGCTAATTTTACGCAAGTATTATTCTTGTGTTTTGTAGTCTTAGATTCTAAAAATACTAAATACATGTATGTTTGTGTAGTGTATACATTTAAATGGACAAATTTTTTTAATTAGACAAAGCATAAAAAAACTAAATATATCCGCCTATATATTTAACTGCGGTTCAATAATATGTAAATCGCTTAAAAGCTTATTATCTAGTAGTTATTATTTCATGGTAAGTTTAACGATTTTCTTTTTGTATTGTGGTCAATAGAAACATAATTACGTGACATAAAATATTAGAGGGAATCAATTATAAACCATTAAATATACGATTTTTCATCTCTTGAGATAAACTACACATTATTTTCATACCATAAAACCGTTTTATAGTTACAGTATACGCAAAAAATCGAAATTTCGTTTTAAAAGTTTAAAATTCGACAACGTTTTATGTAGGTATCGGACCCAGTCTATTATTGTCATTTGCTATATTGTGGAAAATTATGCTTTTTGCATAATATATTTGAGAATAAACATACATGAGTAAGTATCGAAGTAAATAATATTAATAAATATTCAGACATCTTTATTTACGAGAATGAAGCGTTAAAAAAGTTAAATTTGCAAAATATTTGTATTAATTTATAATAATAATATAAATATATATTATATAGTATTAGATATCGTCGAGAGACTTGGTGTAAAAGTATAGGATTTTGTCGAACATTGAAATATTGTTTATCGATGACTTTTGAATTTTTTTCCCCTGAAAAACCTGCATTGGAAAATATAATCAATCAATAAATTAATTTACTGATTTGGTCAATACAAAAAAATAAATAAATACTTTTTTGATGATATTTAAAAAATAAATGTAGAAATCAGAGAGAGTTAAATTTGCTTTTAATTGAATTTAACATAAGTTAATTGAGTTATTTTTTTTTTTTATCACTGACTATGATGAGATGTACTGCCTATTATCAATTTTGAAAATGAGCATATTGCCATGATAACGATAAACAAATGTTTTGTTAAATAGTATTCAACAGTTTCTATTTATTTTTATTTAGTAACGATCAGACACCCAATAGTTAAAACTTACACAAAATTAATAAAAACAAAATATAAAATGTACGATAATAATAGCTATATTATATATTATAAGATGAGGTCAAAGAGTTAAAGTGAATAATATTGTTAACGATGTTGGCGCAGTGAAGCATTCTATGCAGATCATTTTATAGTATTAGGTATAGGGTTTTAAATTTTCTTTTTTTAAATAGCTATAACTATTTTTTTTATTCCCATGAAACGCATAGATAGACATAGTAATGGTAAATGCAGGTAACACGCCTTCTTAATGAGATATTATTGAATTTTCAGGACTGAATTTTTACTATCATATTGATTTAATTTTGCATATTTAATTAATTTTTATTTTTTGCAGTTGGATTATATTATTACAATATCCTTTAAAAAAATACAAGATATAAGCCCATGGATATCAGTAAGAATTAGATCCCCACATACTACCGTTGTATAAGCCTAGAGATATGCAATTTACTGGTAAAATTTATGTAAAATTCGGTGTACCTATATATTTTTTTAAAGTGAATTCTGTAAATTAATTTTACGTGTTACTTCATAACCTTATTAACCATTGTTTTTTTTTTTATTATATATAGTAATTTAAATGTTTTAAAAAAAAAATCTTGAGTTTTTTTTTCATTTTTAATATTTGCTCTTAAAATTCTTCATAGGAAAAAATATATTATTTACAGTTTATTATTATTCATTATATTATACACTTAATTAAAATAAAAATGTGGGGTCTCTCGATTTTAAAATAGTCATCTAATATAATTATATTAAATTATTTTAATATTAATAAAAATAATTTACCGGGTAAAAAAACATCCGTAAATTTACTTACCTCGCACCTCTGTATACGGCCCTATATTTTATAAAATGCTTTATTAAAAAAAAAAAAAACATTTTAATACTACATTGTAAATTATTAACATACATATTATGCATTTCGAAACAAATTAATTGAATTTCTCAATTGAGATTTTAGGTTATATTATATGAATATGACTTCACTAGACTAAATAAATTTATGAAAAAGATTATTAAATAAAAAAAATATAGTCAATATATCAAATTTTCGAGTTATATTATTATGAGAAAAACAATACAAATTGTTTTGCTAAAATAATCCGTTAAGACGATGACCACAATCAATAATGTAATATATTATGGTAAAATGAAGGATTAGATTTGACAGGTACACAGTGGGTTTATCGAGCTCCTAGCTTATATTGTACTACGCTATTTATTATGTACTATATGGCTACACGGGTGTCTGGCCGAGATTTAATGTGTAGTTTTAAATGAAAACATCGTCCTATTTCAAATATACCTATATAATTTATTATACCCTCCAAACTTTTTTTGAATAACTAAGTACTAATATTTTTACAACTATTTATTTACCACAATACTCATATACTAAATATCTTTCGTAGTAAAAATGGACGTATTAATATAATTTTTTTGGGTTCTAATCTTGATTCCGTTTACGGTTTTAGCGAATAACATTTATAAATAACTCTATTAACTCTATTGCATATAACGTATATACAAGTACTTTTCTAAATTTATAAAGATGAACGATAAGAAGAGAATACAAAATTAGATTACCTAATATTAATTCTAAATTAATAAAAAAAAAAAAAAAAGGAATCGAGTAGTTTTTGTTAGTCAGTTTTCTTTACAAGATGATTAATATAGGTGCTATTTGCAAATTGCAATATATCGTTATCTTTAATTTCGGTTTCAAGCCGTTAGTTCGGTTAGGTTAGATTAAGTTTATTTTAGAAAACATATATGTATATTAACACATATTATTTGCTTAGTGTATAATATAAATGTGTAAATGAGAATTAATTGTATTTCAATTTTCAACATTTTCTTTGAGTATAATAATAACGATTATATTACCATTTACATGCATGAATAATAAATAGAGTCTAATATAATTTTGGTATCTTATATATTCGTATTTGATTTTTTAAAGTTTTAGTTTGTTGATAAAATATAAATTCATATTAAACGAAAAGCTACGGTTTCAAAATATAATATTATTCTCCAATAATTACAATATCACAAATCGTACATAATAATACGAGTATGTAACAATCAAAAATTAAATAATATCCAATAATTTGTAATATTTTAGCTTTTTACATTTTTAATAAATATTTATAATATTTTTATTAATAAATTAATAATTAATTTGTATACATTAATTAATACACTTGTATTATTGATTTTTTAGCCAGTCATTTTTAACAATAATTCAAAAATAAAAAATCAGTAGATTTTAGTTTTTATATTACTCCTTTATCTACAAAATAAAATATAGATACATTTAGTATATAGACCTTATATTTTGTTTTTATCAATTTATTATTATTATAAAAATGTTCAAATTCAAACGATATATGTGTAGTTATTTTTCAGAAAATTATTATGCCAAAATATCATGAAAATAAATATATATAAGAGTAGATATTATTACAGATTTTATATCTATGTTATGATTCTTACAAATTATAAATCGTCTAATACAAAATGTGGTCTTCTTATAATTACTGGTAGCCATTACATTAACAGGTAAAAATTTGTATTATAAATGGGTGGTTATTTTCATCAAATATTGTAAATTTTTTTTCTTATATGTCTTGTTTTAGATTCTGAGCGTAATGCCGAATGTATTAATTTTATAATGCTGTGTTATTTTTTTATGTATGTATACACTTTTCTTGGCAAAAAAAGTAAAGTAAGAGTTTTGTAGTATCAATGGCATATTTACGGAGGGGAGGGAGATAACAAATACTGAAAATACTTAAATAATTTTGTTTTTCACTTTTTGTACTCTTGATGATGCGCCTTAGACATTATTCATTTTTTATTTAAATTGTAAATTGAATTTTTTGTTAATTGTATAAAATTAAATATTTTGACTAGAATATACTATTTATTTATACCTTTTTTTGGGAGGAATATTTTATCACAATGCAGTGGTAGGGATTTTGGAGAGATAATTTTTCGATATTTTGATAAATTGAACGTTTTTCAAAAACTAAATATAAATTTATATTGAGTATCTAATAGATGTATTTATTATTTATAATGACTTTATAAAAAATATGGTTGGAGTTTTAGTGATCAAAAATCAATTGGCTATGTTAATACCATTAACCTGTAGTACTTTAGTAGTTACTTTTTATCATTTATTATCAAACTAAGAAATAATAAACTTTAAGATTTATCAATTAAAACTTAAGTCTCATAAATGAATATTTAAAACTCTGTTCATCAGATATACCTAAACATTCTTAATTCGTTAATAAATATTCAAACAATAAATAAAAACCTCTTTATTAGTTGGCATTTTAAATTACTTTTAGATAAAAAAGAAAAAGGAATAAGTAGAAAAATAGTTTTGTAATATTGAAAAAATTATTTTTACTTATTTTTATTTATGCAAAATTATAATCTTTTTTCTAGGTAATCCAAAATATTTTTTTTAAATGTTTTAAAAATATGAAAATTATGTCTATTTATATTTAAAATAAAAACATTCAAAATTAAAATGAAGCATTCCAAAAAGCATTACCTAGGTATTTAATAAAATAGGGAAGGTTCGTGAACCTCCCCTCTCTGACTCACCATAGATAATTTTGACTGTTCATCAGTCAACTGTGTGATTTAACCCCTAATCATATAACATAAATTCATGAAAATCAAAATTAAAATCAATGAAAGTTATATATATTGTTGGTTCTCTTCTCTCCCCCACCCCCAAAATTTTTTTTTAAATCGCTACTGGATAGTAAAGAGGTTTTTGATAGGAATTTCATTCTAGTTGATACTTTATATCGACCGATGAAACATCAAACTAATGTGTTTTTCGAAATCGTTTACAATATTATAATATTTTAAAAGTTTTAACAAATTATTTTATAATGGATTTAAATCCCAATTTAATAAATTTTATTAATTTTTTATCATTTCTATAGCTTCCCTAACATTTAATTATTGGCTGTTCTTTTTGATTTAACTGAATTAAAAAGGTAGTAAACTAAATAAAAATAGAGGTTGACACATTTTTTTTGGTATGAATAAATTAATTGTATTTATTCATTGACACATTTAATGATTAATAAAATAAATTACATTATAACACTGTGATACAGAAAATATATGACATAAAGAAAAAAATAGTAGCCCGTTACTTGAGTGTCCAGCCTTTAAAAAAAACATAACAGAACTTTTTTTTTATCCATACTTACAAAATCATCATTTAATGCTTACTACTAGGATTCCTAACTGGCATAATATCATAAAAATACTAAACAAATTCCCCCGTTCAAGGAAATCTTCTACAAATAGGTAATTCACATAATTTAGTGACTGGTCATTTTACAATCCTCTTTAAAGTCTTCACTGTGACTACTCTTGTGGTTCCATTTAATCGTTGATGCAGAATACTTCCCAGAATCCAATTCGAAGGTGGAAGATCGGTTTCTCTTATAATCACAATGTTATCCACTTCAAGATTAAGTGTCTGTTTTTGCCATTTGGGCCGTTGTTACAGAGTTTTTAGATATTCAAATGACAATAGTTCCTAGAAAAATAAAAACAAGATTGAACTTGCTTCTATCTTTGATTGTAGTTCATTGGACCATTTGTTACGTCACATTCAATAGGTAATACCAAGAAATCTCCAATCAAAAATTGTACAGAATTTAATGGTTTCGTATCATTGGGGATTTTTGACATCAGAGTCAAGGGCCTGGAATTTAGACATGCTTTGATTTGAGTCAAAAGTGTTAAGATTTCTTCATATGTCAAGGAGTCGTTTCTCATAATCCTGCACAGGTGATACCTAACAAATTTTACACTGGCCTCTCAGAGACCACCCATATATGGTGAGCTAGGCGGTATAAAGTATCATTCTATGGGATCTGGTATGTTACCATGTTTAAAATTTGTGTAATTTTGTAAAATAATTTTGTGCATTTAGTTGAATGTTTTTCTCCTACAATATTAGTAGCATTATCACAATGGATTTCCTTACACAAATCTCTACTGAATGTAAATCATTGTAGGGCAGCAAGATAAGCCTTTGTACTCAGCTCACTAATTAGCTCTAAATGTACTGTCTTGATTGTCATACAAACGAGACTTCAATGTATGTTTTTACCTTTGATGATTTTCGGTTGAAAGATTGACGTATATACACTAGACCACTAAAATCTAGTCCAGTTTTTGAAAATGGTTTTGAAGGAAATACTTGGAATCTTGACCTATTGGTGGTTGTTGAAATGTTGGTTTTGTTTTGAAACAGATGACACATAATTGCACGGTTTTTTTACATAAATTTCTCCCACTTAATGACCAATATCTTTGTCTCATAGCTGATAGTAAAGTTTAAGCACCCAAATGCAGATGTGTATCATGTAGGATACAATTAGTATGTTAGCAATTAATTTTGTAACAGTATGATTTTTAGGAAGTAGAATATAATACTTCTTGTCTGTCAAAATTCTTGCATGCCTGATTCATTCTCCTATTCTTAATAATCTGTCTGAAGGGTACTAAACATAGTAGTTTGCATACTTTTGGCAATGGTTTATGTCTTTGAAGTTTAGATATTTTATTGGCATAATGTTCTGATTGTGCTATTCTTTTACCATGTATATCTGGCCTGTTGAAGTTCTTCATTTTTCAATGCTTTAAAAGTTTTTCTATTTTCTTAGATCGAGGACAGCTATTAAAACAGCTAGCAAAACGAAAGATAAGTGTTGTAATCCTAATAAATTTATTCCAAAATGAGTATTTGTCACAGAGAGTACTATACTTTATTACTAAGTTAATTTGAGTTTTAGTTTTTTTTGATTCAGGAAGGTCTTGATCGTATAATTTATCGTTTATACAATTTTGTTCCCAATATTTTGATGAGCATAATCATGATACGCTCTTCCACCATATCGTGGTGGTAGCTAAAGTTGATAATGAGACTCACCGAGATATCAGATTTTAGCCTTTGTATCTTACTCACTCGATTGAACACAAACTGCTTCCACTTGGTTGGACATGCTACAATCCATGCCAATGTTACCGTGAGTCACACCATAGGTTGGTCTTTCCCGGTTTTTCTTTCAAACATTTGTTGACAGTAATGATTAATTCTGCTAACAATAGAGCACCATACAATTCCAATCTTGATATGGAAATGTATTGTATAGGTGCTACTCTGGATTTTGCAGTCAATAGCTGACTTGTGATGTTTCCATCATTGCCATTACACTGAACACAAATGATTGCTTCATATACCTTCTCTGAAGCATCACAAATACCATGCAAGTCAAAAATGTAGTTGTTGTTGATTGATGTTACTTGGCGTGGAATGCTGATTTTATTGATGGTTAATAAATCTTTATAAAATGTGTCCCAAGATGTTTGAATATCTGATGGTATTGTGTCATCCCAGTCAATCTTCATTTTCCAAATGGATTGAATAATTATTTTTGCATTTGTTCTCACTGGTCCTATTAGTCCGAGAGAGTTAAAAATCTTAGAAATAACTGATAATACTTAGTTTTACATTGGTATTCTGGATCCTTCACCTTTGAGAAGTTCAATTTATCTGTATTTGATTTTCTTTAAAAACCTAGGACACTAACCATTTCACTATTCGTAACTAATACTGTAGTTGTAGTGTCCTTGTTTGTGTTGGAAACAGCTGATAACATTGATAGGTGATTTACTAAGTGTCCAGCTTGAAAAAACATAATATAATTTTTTCTTAATCTTACTTACAAAAACATAGTTTAATAATTATCACTAGGATTGCAAAGTGGCATAATATCATAATAATACTAAACAACTGTTGTTTATTTGTTTTAAAAATTTTAATAAGTTTATATTGTGATTTGTTCCTAATACATGTTCTGCTAGAGGAGATTTTTCGTTTTCTTGATTTTAATATTTCTTAAATGCTCTGTAAATCGAATATCTATATTTCTTTTAGTTTGTCCTATATAACATTTATCTAAATCCACACATTGAATAGGTACTGTAAATACTCGATTTCTGATTTTCTTGTAATTTATCTTTTATACTTTCAATAATACTTTTTAAATTGCTATTTTTTTGATAATACAATTTCTACGTTATATTTTTTTCAATTTTTTTCTATTTTGTTTGATGATTTTAGGATGATTATTAGAACTGCTCTTTTTTATATATATCAATTTCACTTTTAAAATTAATCACTTCATTTATTTCTTTTATCCATTTAAGTTTTTTTTAACTAATCTTAGAATCATGAATTTTTTGTATCTGTTGAAGATAACTATTTCTATTATCAAATTTAATGATTTGTTAAAATCGTCTTTATCTATTGGGATATCTATTAATCTATACATCATACTATTCCATGCTACTATTTTGTGTTGCCATATAAATGTGGATTTTCTTTCTAAAGATTTAAAATTTAAAATTTTCATATATTCTTTTAATCGTCTTCTTCTTTTTCGTGACTTCGGCCTTCAAGACAATCCCGTCCAACAAATTTGCCTCCAGATATTCCTATCCAATGACAGCTCCTTCCAATCCATTCCTAGCGTCACTTTCTCTACATCTTCTTTTATTCATCACTTTTACTCTATCTTCCCATCTTAGTCTCGGGCTCCAAAGTGGTTTCTTCTCTTGCAATGCATTCTCCAGTACCGTTCTCAAAAATAATTATTTTTTCCGTTAAGAATTACCTGTTCACTTAAGTCTTCTTTTGGTGATATCTTTTGCGATACTTGAGCTTTGATACAGTTACCGGAATTCCTTGTTTTTACGTTTTCTCCATTCACCTGTAGTTTCATCTTTGCACAGTCCATAGATTTTCCTCAGTACCTTCCTTTCCAACACTGATAAAACATTTTTGTCCACTTTACGTAAGATCTAGGTTTCTGATCCATATGTCACAACAGGTTTTATAAGTGTCTGGTTTATTTGACATTAGATTTCTTGAAATTAACCTAGATCGTAATAATTTTGCCAAGTTGAGAAAGGGCAATTTTCATTCCGTTTCTTTTTTATAAGTATATTATATTGATGTGTACTGTGAATTAATTTTTTAAAAAAAAGTACGAAATGGTAGGTGGTAACAGATTTGTTTAATATATAAGAACCGTTGGCTGTCATTAGACGGTCAGTTGTTTTTGTGTACTGAAGATGATAACATAGTTATCGAAATACGTATTTACAAAATAAAAGTAAATCATATTTTTGTGGATTTGAGTTTTTTAATTTTATTATTAGAAAATCCATAAGTACTCAAATTAAAAACAAGTTATGATTAACATACTTATAAGTTAGAAATTAATAATTATAAGGTTAAAGGCCTTGTTCCAGGTTCCCTTATTTCCGCTTAAAACATATTTATCTAGAGATACCTATGCATTCCTAACGTAGCCACAACAGGCAAATGAATCTTTTAAACCTATAATATTATAAAAGAACTTTACAATTTTAATAAGCATATAGATACTTTTAATGATTTGGGTATTAATATGAAATATATAAAACCTCAATAATGCGAAAGACTTTTCATAAAAACGCAGGGCCACTTTAGAACCATTGACTTTTCATATGGGATCCGACACTCTCAGCCCACACATATGACCACGTGCCTGATGTTTGTGCAGCACATATTATACAACATGCTTTGTTTGATATTTTGGTATTAATAATCGATTAATAATTCAGAAAGTTAAAATTAAGTTTAAATAATTTATTCTCAAACATAAAAAGATAGTTTTTTTCATGCATATTGAATTTCAGATGAACTAAACCAATAAAAAAAAGTATTCTGTATTATTTTTGCCTCGAAAAATCAACTATAGTCGTACTCCGAATAAATGGACTGTAACATCGTTATATATAGTCTATGATTTTTATATTATTAGTATACGTATTTTAGGTAGAAGTAATAACGAACATTTAATTTTTAAAGTTCAAAGTCAATAAATATTAATTTACATTTGTATATAATTTTTGCTTTGAAACTATATACATCGAAATAATTATGAATTTAATAACATTTTGTATACTTATAGTACTTATTTTTAATAATTAAATATTTTCCAAATTACCCAGATAGAAATTAGAACGATAAATATTGTGAAAATGTGTTTATATCGGTTTTAGAATTTTAAACCATATTTTCAAAAGAACATTGTGGTATCGTGTTGCAAATATTTTATAACCAAATATTGTAAATTTAATGTTTCAGAAATGTATTAAAAATATGTTTAATACAATATTTAAAATAACGTAATTTCCAAATATTGTGATATTATTTTTCGAACACTATTGTGGAAACATGTATATATAAATATTTCAGATATATGTTTTATTTATGTTCAAAACAATATTTAAAAATCATATTTCAGATATACTATGAAATACCTAGTTATAAAATAATTCAATGTTGTTATTAAATATTTTCACAATGTTTCTGAGTGAAGTTGCAACAATATCAATGCTGCAGTATTTTTCTGCCATGAATTTATTGTCAAATGTTTTGAAAATATTACCAACATAGAAAACATATTTTTTTACATACATACCGTAACCGTTTTAAAATGTGTACACAATAATGTTATAATATGTCTGAAATATGTAATTGCTAATAATATTTGGGTAGCTTTTACGTACATTCCTTACGAATCCATACCTATTCTAATGTATAAAAATTCATAAATATGTTATAAGTTTATAACCAATACATAATTATTCCTAATTTAAATAAATAATTTTTTCACTGCTAAATGTTATTTTTAGATATTTTCAATTGACTTTTCTATAAATATCAGTTATTATCTATGATACTGTTTGATTATTAGTCATTAAATTAATACGAATTAAAGTTTATAAAATAACATTTATTATAATATCTCATAGAGAAAATGGCATGGATGAACTGCTTTTCATCAAATATAAAATGAGTGAATCCGACCATTATCAATTTGTTATTTTTGTTGTGAAATGTTCGAAAATCATTAAACATTTTATTACAAAATGAATGTAACAATAGGAATAATAATTATACAAAAATATACAACACTATTTTCAATATTTTGTTATAACTATACTCGTATTTAATGCGTTAATATTATAATTTTTATAAATTATTGAAAATAGTTAAATTTTTATTTTTTCGCGATGAAGAAATATACGAAAAAATATCTCTGAAAAAAAACTGATGTAAATTTTTCTTTTTAATTTTGTATGCGTAATACACATATATATATACATATACAAATATCAAAGATCCACGACCATTCTGAAAGTTATGATTTTTTTAAACAAATTTCTGAATTGCTCAATAATTAAGATTCATTAATATGATATTATATTTGTAAATCACTTTAAGAAGGTAGTTAAGTTCTTTAAAAAGCTAAATGTAACGTAAGCCTCAACGATAACATTTTGTTTTAAAATTAAAATGCAGGAAAAGTAATGACATACAGTTATGTCATACGATGGTGTTGTTTTCATCTTGAAAGCTGATTATACAAGGCAATTCATTTTAACGATCATTTGGAAGTTTAAATGTATAGTGGTCTTACTTTGGTGAAAGGTAAATTATTTTTAGGTTTACGTGTCTGATGTGGTGTATAGAGACAACAAATCAATACTGCGGTCATTTTTATTTTCTTCCTATAGAGTCGTGCCGTCTATTTTTCGACTAAAAAATAATCTCGTCCCTAAAAATATGTATGGTCACTGTCATTAATAGTATAAGCACAATATTACCGTATCATATTTTCATAAGATCTATATTTATCAGTCAGCGTTTTGTTACAATGATTTACTTGTAGCTATTACATACACATTTATATATTATATTACAGTTTCACTTGGTCCTTGATAGCGATATTATTTTCTCTAAATTACTAATACGTAACCTTATACATGTATATAATCTCTTTTCACCATTATCCTTTAGCTCCTGTGTAAAAACAGGATTATTTTTTTGTGGTATTCTCCGAGCCAACGTGTAGTAATTGTATTTTAGGTTTAACTCTGTCTTTTTCAATACACACATTATATATCGTACACAAACGAATACATATTGAAAAATATCACTGCCTGGTGATTTTTTTTTTTTTTTTGTATTTTTTTTCGGTAGAAATAAACATTATATAGGAATGTAACCGTAGAAGTAGGTCAAATATCGAAATTAATTAATCCGAGTGAATTAAACGTCGATACCGCATAGTATACCGGTTGGTTGATTATCGTAGTATTCACAGTATACCTATACTTACAGCAAACGTCCCCTTGTCATTTATATAAACTTTTCACCGTAGTTTTTAAAATAATAATTTAGATACATTTTATAATCAATTACATATTTCATTTAATGGTTATGAACTCCAATATTATACTATATTTATATAAAGTATATGTTGTAAATTTATATATATTCATAATTCAACGAATCAAATATTCAAAATAAAAACTTGTTTTAAATGTTCTATCGACTAAAATATTGATATTGCTGGAACCTATAGAAAATATACATTTTCTTTGGTTTTTAATCTGATTAAATTTAAATTTAAAATAATATACACAGTACTCACTTAAACGTTGTAAAATCATAGTAAATAAACCATTAAATGATGGTGAATTACGGTCCCAGTAATTAAATATTGACTTCTAAAAACTGACATAAACATAACGATAAAATAATAATCAATGAAATTGTATTTGTGTAATAATCTATAGAAAACATACATGTTTATTTTTATTGTTTTTAGAAGTCTCAGTCAATCCATCATTATACGAATGCTATACATCAATTTTTTTACTTTAAATTGTCGTTCTTTTAAGTGCACTAAAGACTTTATAGCAGAGGAAAGAGTTTGTGTAAAATTGTATACAAACAGTAAATATTGTCTATAAGTGATTTGCCTCTCGGTCGGATATTATTATAACAATATTGATTGCTATGTTCATTATGTCATGTTAGTATAAAAAATATCGATGATTTTCTCTCAGGTTTCTTAGTTACTTTTTTATTATTTTTATCATCGTTTTGTTCAATACATTTCCCAACTCTGTATCATAATATATTGTGTATTATAATAATCGATTCCACAGATATTTTACTCGAAAAATATTTTAATAAAATAGTATAATATAATAATATTAACAAATATAAATCATACAACATAACCAGATAACCTTCATGAAATAATTAGAAAATATTCAAAAATATAATTAAAAGATAATAAAAATATTCAAAAATCATTAAAGTAATGAAAAATTTAACATTTTAATTGTTATAATTTATTATTATTATTATTATTTGTCATCAGTTGTATATGTATTTATATATTTAAGTTAGTACAATAATGTATAGCTACCCTAATTCTGAAAAAATATTTTGATTATCAATAATGTATTTAAATTTCGAATAGTACAATTGTATAATGCATACTAATACTATATATATTTTAAATACATCTAAATATAAATGGTGGATGTTAGTTCATTGGTACTTCGGACCTCGAGCAGAGTAGTGAATATATTATTTTTTTTTTTTAATTTAAAGCAAAGGGTGTCATGACAAAATTAAAACAACGATTACAAAAATCGCGGTGACATAACCGAGAATGACGAAATAACTAAAATATGTCATTCATTATATAATAATTTATACAAAATCTAAAATGCATTATTAATATTTTTAATTTTAGTCATGTACTTTGAGAAATTAAAAAATCAATAAAATTTTAATTATCATAGACATTAACTATTTGTACATTTCAAATAGCTGTATCTTTACATGTTTATGTACAAAATATAAAGTCAAGTATACTAAAATGTAATATAATTTTATCATAATAAGTAATTAATTTTTTTGTTTCTCTATTTTCTCGTAAACCGATAGCAAAGATAAATTATTGCATTCAAAACACATTTAGTATAATATTATTAAAAAAAAATAAATGGTAGGTACCGAACCATGATAATTTTATTTGTTATTTTGTTATTTCCCCTACATTTATAAAATATTTCCCATGTACTAAGTGCCAATATTTTACAGTTTTTTTGCAAATAGTTGTTACAGAGTTGAAAAAATTTGAAACCGTTCATTTTTATTAATTGGGTTGGTGAAGTGAAATTTTTTTTGCTATAGTAGTTATAGTAAAAGAATAAAATAATATTGAATAACAAAAACAATAGCATCAGTTGTGTATACAGTATAGGTACATGTCCCACCATACATGTCCCACCATATTAAGTATATATTATTTTATATCCAATCCAATGTAAATAATTTACTATAAAGAACTTTCCAGACACAGGATAATCAGCAAATCACGATCTGTTTTTTATGATAAAATGACAATATCGATTGCAAAATGTTGTACACAATATTATTTTATAATAACCATAATAACTATTAAAATTAATAGTTAAATTTGACCTATCAGTAATACAAATTTTTTCAATCAATATTTTATTAGTTCATAATGCCATTAAAATTATATCATATTCTAATTTTTGGAAACTCAATTTGCTATATATTTATTGTATTAAACTTAAAATATCACCTTCGAATTATTAAATAAAGTTAATTTTTTTATGCTAATATTATAATAAGAAGTGACAAAAAAAAAAAAAAAAACCACATTTGTTTTTTTAACTTTACGAACTATTTTCTACATATAAGTACTTAATTATTGAGTTTAAAAAAATATTGGTTAACTTTGGTTATACGTATTCCTCGTGTGTATAACGCATATAGATTTAATAATATTAAAATTATCTCTATAATTTTTAATGTGTTTGGATAAAATGTGTACACTGTGTAGGTATGCATTTTATTCAAATATTATACAAACGTCATAAGGTTATTTAACAGTTGCAATAAATACCACTATACATGCGATATATAATAAAACGTACAATGAAATTTAAATAACATTATGTATAAATTATTGCCTAAATAGTTTCTACAACTTTTGACCAAATTACAAACAATGATTTATAAACATACTTGGTATGTTAGTATGTTACCAAAATACTGATACTAAAACAGCATACCTACCTATATATGCAACGATATACGTATATAGTTTGTTTTATGAAAATACATTATAAGGCATAACTTAACCACGCCGTCAC
The DNA here is from genome assembly GCA_025469235.1 of Pemphigus obesinymphae. NCBI lineage: Eukaryota > Metazoa > Arthropoda > Insecta > Hemiptera > Aphididae > Pemphigus > Pemphigus obesinymphae. The sequence continues at coordinate 3,667 of JAIPRL010003136.1, read as the reverse complement.
TATAATATTACATAAAGTTACGTTTTAATATATATAAATATTAAATATTAATATTTAAATTGCAATTTTATTACCTACGAATAAACATAATTATAATAAAATAGAAATGTTGATAATTTTACTATGTCACCCTTCACACAGTTAATCAATGTATTTAAATTTAACAAAAAATTCATAAAATTTTTTTATTATTTTAAAACAATTGTAGTAAAGTTAAAATAAGTAAATAATATAAATCTAAAATTGATAAAAATCCCCAATTTTCTATTTTTTTCACAACTTATATAGATTATAATTTATAAGACATATTTTGGTATTGAGATAATTGTAGAATATTTATATAAAAATAAAAACCCAATTTTTACAAAATAATTTCTTATTATTTTAACAAATACGTATTTCAAAAATAATGTTTTCATCTTTAGTGTTAAACAACAACTGTTACTATAACAATATTATATTATAGGATGGTATATGTATAATTCTATAACTATAATAAAGCGTAAAGCGTACGAATTTGTGTAGGTATGATTGGAAATTATTTTGGAAAATATCTGAAATATACAAAGATAATAAACATAATCGAAAAAACAATTATAGTGAAGATATTTTATTAGTCTTTAAATTACTTTGTTAATGATAAATAAAATATCGTTTTCTGCAGTAACTGTCAAGTCAATTTCTACTTTGATTTTAAATAACTAATTTAAGTACCTTTTCTTAATTTAAATCGTATTTGAAAATATTTCGTTATAGTGTCATATTATAGCTTTTTTAAACCAACTTAAAATAAAAAAAATTTAATTAAAATTCAACAACTATTCAACGCCATTATGATGGAGAAATTTATTAAAGTTTAATTTTAATATTTTTATTAAATCTGAACACAATTGAGAGAATCTGAAACCAGAATTAAGCATATGTAGGTACTTTTGAAATAAAACCTTCAATATTACCTACCTACATATGACTATTATGTGTCTTTTAAAATTATTACATTTCCATCTATATAATTAATATATAATATTTTTCCTAATTTATTAGAAATGTTTTTTTTTATTTCTAAAGGAAAACTGGTTGTTTTTCCTCACTACAATTCACATACCTATACCAATAATAGGATAATGTATTACAAACTTTGGATTTATATCGAATTTTTCATCAAAGAGTATACTTGGTAAAGATCGATCGTTTTATTAATACTTTATAATATAATTTGTTGTGCATATTTTTTTATTTTTTTTATGGTGGAAACGTATCATTTTATATTTCTGTTTCTTTCTCTCATTCTTTTGAAATCTTCAACATTATACCCGTATAATACCTATAATATATAGATGATTTACTTACTGTATTAAATTCGTACTTTGATTTTAAAACTGTAGTTCTTATAGTCATTAACTAGAGTCCTTACTGATCCTTAGAATAATTTCGTATTTTTATTATATCGTATCTACTCGTAAAATTTCGCACAGAGAATTTTTTTTTTGATTTTTTATGATAAAGACATTTTTGTTAATTAAATTTTTTGCTCAAAAGTAGGTTAATTGTTTCGAAATAATAATATATGTAAGTGCATTACAGTGTTAATATATAAAATTATTTATGTATTTTAATGTGCGCGTATGTGATTAATGTCGTACATTCGTAAACTACATTTAATTTTGAATATTGTACAACAGAATTTTTTTCTCGTTCCTCCGAAATTAATTTATCAAATACTATTATGGAACATTTAAGTTGTTTGTTTTTATTTTGTCGTAAAACATTTTAATAATAATAATGAAAAAAAAAAAAAACAATACAAATATAATATAGTCTCCGGAACGGTCACTTCAACTTTAGGTACTGAACTTTGTAACAACTTCAATAGCAGTAATTCAATATATAATATGGTTATTGCCTTGTACCTACCTAAATATATATATAATATATACCTATAGTAAACCTTGTTTACCTACTGTACAAGTAATATCGTCCGTATACCTGAGTGGTTAATGTTTGGCTTTCCAGTAAAAGGTCAGAATCGAAAATTTAAAATATAACATATAGATTGTATTGGCCGTGGATTTGACCAACAGACATATACATACAGGGTGATTGTTTTAAATAACTCTTTTTATAGAAATAATATAGTTCGATCAATAAATTATAATTCAAAAAATGTATGATAAATGTATTTCTTTGTTTTAAGAAACAATAAGTTGTTCAAATATTATGAAAAAAGTTTAAATAGATTATCATCAAAATCTGAATTCTCAAACTATCACGATACTTATCAATATTTGTATAAAATATTGTATTATTTTAATTCTGAAATAGGATAAAAAAAAAATTTTTTTAAATTTTTTAATTGAAATAATCAAGTTACTATGTTTGTATTATTTGACCAAAAGATAAAATGTAGTTATTTGCTATAAGTTATGTTATTTAGTACAAAAAAAATGTGCATAATATTGAGAAAAACCATATAGTAAAATTAGGAAAAAAATACAGGGTAGCTAAGGGTGGAGAATTGTTGAATGCCGGCTGCATGAGTATATTTAAATCGAATTGCGATATTAATTTGGCACTGTTGATTTTAAATACTGTTATAGTCTTTTTATATTGCTATTTTTTTACCTTACATGTGTAATTTATTTTTTCCTGATGTGTCCACCAAAGTTTGTTTTTATTGTGCGCCTTTATAATTTAATTTAGTTTTGCCTAGATTTCTATTAATGTAATATATGCTACTAATAAAAAACGTTAAATATAGGTACTGTGGTACTATGGTAGGTTATGTTCTTGACAATATTATCATTAAAAGTTACACTGTTATATAGTTAGCAGACAATAATATAAAAAAATTATTTGTTTTTCCATACAATAAAGTACTCTATGGAAAAGCGTACATAAATGTGTTCGAGATAGCTGTAGTAAATATTAAACACTTACTTTTAATACCTATTGGATTAAAATAGATGCTTCGATTCTTGAACCAAAGATCTGAATTAAAAATTGTTCATTTTATAGCTGTTTAAAATTTAAAGTGGCTGTAAGTAGGTTATAACTCGGTAAATTCTGGATTTACGATCATCGCTTATCTGTAAAAAATAATACTTTCAAAATATTCTAGCCAACTTGAATACGATATTAAAAGTTTAGCAAATAACATGAAAAACCAAAATAACCGACGAAAAAATTGAATTTTAAAGATTGAAACGGTTGTACTTTTGTCAATTTTAGACATCCAATTTGAATAGACTAATGTTCCAAGGTAATTTTTATGTATAGACTATGTTTGGTTATAAACCCGAAAATCACCTAGTTATACAGATATTTTCATAATGTTAATCTAAAAGAGCTAAAATTATATAAAATACAAAAAATATATACATAAATGTATATCCTCTATATATATTATGTGTTCTGAAGTCACAACGCATTAAGTTTATCACAATATTCGTTTTGCGTGCAGCGACGATTATCGCTATGCATATGGCACTAATTACCCGCCATGGCAGTTAGTTCGGTTTCGGATTTACTAGCGACTGTACACGTATGATCACGGCTACACGCCGTTACAATTGTTCCGTCCGCAACGACAAGTTTGTCGGTTACATCATCCTGGTTCAGCACGGCGTTAAGCTAATCCGCGTTAGGACCAAATTGGGTGTGGTGCAAC
>JAIPRL010003135.1:0-50132 GCA_025469235.1 Pemphigus obesinymphae | reverse complement strand
TGCTAAATTTTATTTACTATATTTTACACAAATATTTATTTTTTAATTCAGATATTGAGATTGAGAGCTTACCTATTGAGATTGTTCAAGAAAATAATTCTGAAATTCCTATTATTGTTTCAACAATAACAACATTGTTTTTTCAGGTTATTGTTTTTTTTTTTAAATATTTATTTCATCAGGTTTTTTTATCTTTTTCTAATATTTATTTTATCAGGTTAATGTTTTTTTTTTAAAAATATTTATTTCATGTTTTTTTTTACTTTTCTGCATACTGTTGCAATTATGCAACATGTTGAAATTATAGGTTTATTGTGGAAAAAAATGATTTTTTTTTTTTTTATTATTTTTTTTAGATTCTACACCTTCAAATTAGTTTAAAAACATAGTTTTTTTTTTAATTTAAAAAAATCATGCATTTAAGGGTAAAAAAAATTAATTTACTCGAAACAAATAAGAAAGCGTTGTAAATTCTTAACATCTATTTAACTCGATACATCATGCGGAAGGTACAAATTACTTTTTTGATAATTTTTATACGATACTCGTAACAATATTGTTTATGTACTACATTTATTTTGAAAATAATAAATTGTCTCGCAAACGTAATACGTACCTTTAAAACATTTTAGGAATATTATGTACCTACCTATACCTACATTTTATTTACATCATAGTTATCATGTGTAGGTATACCTATAGCTTGTATAAAATCACTATTTACATGTTGTATTGAAATGTTTATGATGTTTAAAAATGTATATTTATAACTTTGAACTTATAATATGTGAAAAAAAATTAAAAAATTAAAAAAATTGTACATCGGATGTGTAAAACCCATATTATCGTACAATTTTGTAAATCGTATTTAATACTAAACATAGTTTATATACGTAAATAATAAGGGCGACGACTTCTCTTTACATAAGGGCTGCCGCCTTAATTTTCTTTTGGAATTCATGATGTCACAACGCACATCACGAGGTGATGATCGGCGTTTGCCGTTTGCGCATTATTAATCTCTCTGGTAAAAAATTAGTTGTTTGTTTTGCGCATCGCACGTTTTATCAATATAATAGGTAGTTCGGTGACAAAACCGGCCGATACACTGATAACATAGTACGATAGGATATTAAATATCGATAGTGGCATATAATAGATAGTAGCTAGCACAAAAAAAAAAAAAAAGGAAGAGAAGGATGATATGATCTATGACTGCGTGGACTCAACATTAAATACATTACCACAATACAGAATAAGAATAGTCTTAGGTGACCTAAACGCAAAAATTGGTAAAGAGGCTTATAAAAATATACGAGTTACGATGTAATATTATCTATCCAAATTTTTTTATAGAATATAGGTACACGCATAAAAAAAAAAAATCGAATCAAATGTCATAATGTTTTTATATTGGAACAAATTTACTAGTCCAGGTGCATGCGCACTAAACGACGGGTAGGAAATGTTTACACGGTATCTAGATACAGCGTATTATTATATTCTAAGATGATTATATTTTATTCTAATAATTTTTTATATAACAATTTATAATTTGTATTATTCTTATTATTTCCGGATATTGTATAGGTAATACCATTGATTATAAACATCATTCTTGCAGGCCGTTTGCATATCACACTAATATTTATATATATATATACAGTAGTCACTCGATAATTCGAAATTTAGGGAACCGAGCTAAAAATTCGATTTATAGAGATTTTCGATTTACCTACTGAGTGTTCGAATAATCGAGGGACAAAAAATTAATTCGAATTAAAGAGAGGTGAAAAATATTACGTTTATTTTGACATTTACTTATTATAAATACAGTATAATTACATTATAAAATTATTAATTGATATTTATTTATTTATTACACATACATACATATTATTATATTTTACATATTATTAAAGAAATCGGTTTTTTTTCACCTGCTTCAACTGCCACGATCACTTTTTTTTTTTGTCGGCTAATGACAAACACTTATACTTAACGAGACCCATAATGCGACTGACTACGTTTTATTCAATTTCAATAACGGTTTACCCATTTTAGAGGTTTATTTTGGTAATTATTATTAATTAAAGTTTAGATTAGGTAGGTAAGATACGAAAACATTTATAAACTACAATAATATTTAACCATCGTCGTACACTTACATTATAATCGCGTTTAAAGAAATTCGAATTATTGAGGTTTGTGGAAAAAAAATTCGAATTGTAGAGTGTGCCTCGCTGACAGAGATTTCGACTTATCGAGGGAACCGGAATACATATATTTTTTTCTAATTATAGAGGTTTTCTCAGGGGGCTTAGCGTTTAGTTCGATTTATGGAGTTTTTCGAATTATCGAGTGACTACTGTATATATATAAAAAAAATGTAATTTTTAATATTAGCTATGCACAAACGGTCTATAAAAAGATCATTTGTAACAATAACGACAAGCAAACGTCCTACGCCCGTGATGATCATATATTATTTTGTTATAAATGTGCTCTCACACCCATATATTTGTTTAGTGTACGGATAACACGTGCGCTCGTCGACGATGCGTCATTTATGTGTACACATCGTACCATTAGTAATGGAGTGGAAGGGTTCCGCGTTTTACGTGTATTTAGGATAAAACATTTTCTAGAACATCATGCACATGGTTTTAAAGGGTTCTGTATAGAAAATCTTAAAGAAATTCGAAAAAAAATTACAATGTAATAATTGAACATTTTATAAGTAGGTATTAAAAATAATTTATAAATACCTATTTCCCGAGTCAGTAATTAAAATTTTTTTTTATTGTTGCATAACCATGATATTTGTGAATATTACGTTTAAAACAAACAAAATGACATTAACAATTATTTTAAAATTAAATGACCTATTATAAAGTTCGTAGATGACGTTTCAGTGATAACTTTATCGGGTCTTAGATACGATTTTCTAAACATTCCGTTTATTATCCAAGTCATAAAACAAACACTATTTTTTTATATATTTTTTAATTCACTGTAAACATTTTGATTCCAACCTAAATAAATATATTCTTATAGGAGAAAAAGTATTTCCAAAGTAAATACGTCCCATGTTTTTTGGGCTTTGAATATATTTATTAATATAATATAATATATTGATATAATATTGACGCATGGGCGGGTTGGCCTACCGGGATACTGGGAAATTTCCCGGTGGGCTGTGGGAGGCCTAACCTAGCTGTGAAGTCTACGGCCATAAATCTATATCTGTATTATAGTATATAAGTAGGTAATTGTTTTTTAATGATCTACATAAAAAATACGAATTACTTAATATTACCCGATAAAATTTTTTTAGATATGCTATATAACAGGACAACTTTAATACACTTGTGATTACCCTCCGAGTTTTCCCAGGTTGTCGCGATCGACAAAAAAAAAAAGTTGTCAATAAACAAAAATATATTTTATATACATGCGTGTTACATTTTTTTTAATACTTTGATTTACAATATAAATAAATATTGTTTAATTTCACAGTTTTACACAACACATATTTCAATTTATTTTATTACAAATTATTACTTTTATATTACCATTACTTTTAACTTAATATTATTATGTTTATTTAATTATTCAATGAGATGTTTGTGCTTGCATTTGATTTGCTAATTTCAGAAAATTAGGGGTGTATGATGACAAAGCTAATCTCGAGCTATCTTCAGAATGCATATCAGTCAAACGTGATCGGTACTTACTTTTGGTATGAAGTAAATACGAAAAGGCCGATTAACATAGATATGTCGGTCCAAAGCAGGAATATACAGGCTCATTAAATTAGGAAATTCTTCCTTGCTTACCAAGTGCCAAAAGTTATTTTCTGACGATCTAGCTAACTGATTATATTTATTGTTTCTGTCATTGCCTCATTGCGGACTGGTTCGATTTATCAATTTATATTTTATATGAACGCGATAAAGGCCGTTAATAGAAATGAATACGGGATATCTATCAGATTACGTAATACGTATAATGTATATTGTATCAGTGTATATTGTGTATTATCTCGTTTTCCATAGTTATTTATTCCTTTTTTTCTATATATAATTTTTATATTCATGAATAAAGATACATCCCTGCTATATAATATTATTATTTATAACAAAATAAATTATATAAACTTATTCTGTGAATATATTAAATATATTATACATTTATTAGAAAATCAATTTATTGCTTTTTATAATGACAACTTGTTTATAAATTATATGAGTACCAGTTTCAATTTTTGTGCATTATGTGTTTTTAGACATAATTTGTGTAGGTTCAAGCCTACATTTATTTCAAAATATTCAATATATAATATTTTAATTATCATTAAAATTCCTAATATTCTATATTCCAAATTTTACTATTTACTTCCACTTACAGACTCCAATATATAAATAATTGAATCTTTTAATTATATTTTTTCTAAATTAGATTATAAATTTCTTTGAAATCAAAAATTCGAATTGGTAATTGACAGAGTAATTGTTATTAAAATAAAAAAAAAATGATATTCTTTTGATTTTCGAGACTTTATTGCTACTTTTTATAATTTTTACGCAGTATGTAATCATAAGTTATTGCATTTTTTCTTTAAACACATTTTTTCAGAAAAATTCACAATATCACCTATAATTTATAATTATTTAGGTACCTAAAGTAATAATTTGGAAATTTATTTATTTTAAAAGGAGCTAAAAAAAATTTTTGGCGTGAAAACTCTTTAGCATTCCCAGTCATTACTAGTTTTCTATTTATGTTTGTATGATTTTTTTATTTTGTAAAAGGCCGATTTGATATGTTTTTCCGGGCCGAAAATTTTCGCCAATCCACCCCTTAGTTTAGATGTATAGAGTTTAACACCCGTTTTGTTTTTGGTTTGATAAATTAACACGTGAACACTTCTAAATTTCCTAGTTTAAATACCAGATATCTTAAAACCTTTTTTATTTGTACCGTCAGAACCAATTATATGTACGAAAACCCATTAGTTAGAGGTAGGGCCGTCGCTAGATATTTTCCGCCATAAAGCGAAAATTTCAATGTCATTCTTCAAGAATTGACAGAAGTACTGCATGGGTAGTGTCGGCACTATAAAATTTGAGGCCCTATGTAAATTATGAGTATATATGCAAAGCTGTTTAAAGGGGTTTTTTCTCGTTAAATTTTTATTTACTCGGGAGCCCTATATATAGTAATATTTATTGTTTATACAATAGTTTTTCTACAAAGCTTAGAGCAATTGTACTGATCATACCTTTATGTCAGTCTTATGCATTGATTTCACTCCAATTCTTTTAAAAATAGCTTAATTTTTTTTGTGCCGTACCACTTTAAAAATTAAAAAAATTAACTTAAATGGATCCTTCCACTTAGGGTCGGTTTTACATAGATATTTATTTGTCAGATAGTGCAATTCGAAGTATAAGGTTGAAATTTGGGTTCTACAATAACCAGTGATGTTTTAAAAAAAAAATTCGTGAGTATAAGCTATCCTAAAAACAATTAAGGACCCAAAAATTTTTTCTTATTGCTTCGCTTGAAAATTATTCATTTTACATTTCAAGCTTAGGTACGACTTTCAACTTTCAGATTTTCTTTAATTAGATATTTATATTCTAAACGAAGAGATGAAACTATTAATTTTAAAATTAAATTTTTTTTTTTCTGTGAGCAACTATTTGGATGAAAGGAGTGGAATAAGCATTTTGGGGTAAAGAGGATATTTGAAGGAAAATTCATTGTAGTTGGTACTTTAAAAAGGTCATTTTTAAATTTTTCTAGTAGTTTTTATAAGCACAATGAAAATTTACCGAAAATAAGTAAAAATGATTATAAATATCAAAACTTATCAAAGAAATTTTATAATTTTACAGAACTATTTTTTAGTAATTATTTATATAATTTTAAATTATGATTTTTTTATGCAAATATATTGTATACACTTTTTTGTATAGGAGTCATGTTTGATTTTATGGGTAAACATTTTTTTTGATGGGAAATTTATTTTAGTTGATATTTTAATAAGGTTAATTTTTAATTTTTAATTTTAAACTTACAATTTTGATGTATTTTATAATAAACCTAAACAGTTATTATCAGGGCCCAGATGTTGATGACTTTTGCATTTTTTTTGGGACGTCTTAGATGATGTTTTCTTAGCTAAAAATATGATTCAATGACATACGAATTTAAATAACTAATTTTTATTTTGCATTTTTTTAGTATTTTTTGCCTTTTTATTTTTTAGGTTATTTTTTGACATTTTAAGGAAATTTTTTGTTATTTTAGGTCATTTTAAAACTATTTTTCAATAATCATCAGGAAATTTACGAGTTTACTATTATTATTATTATTATTATTTTTATTATTATTTTAGGTAATATTTTTTTTTCACTTATAATTTCACATTTTTTAATACATTTTAGTTTTAAAAAGTACTTTACACAGTAATTTGAGAAAAACTGCAAATAAAAATATAAAATACGTCATATAAATATAATACATACCTACCTATACTTAATACAATATAATTATTTCTTATTTAACTCCATATTATTTTCATTATATTATCATTTAAAAATACACAGATTGTGTCACCGTTATCGGATATCATAAATTTTAATTTTATTACATTTCTAATCGTTATCAATGTGTGTCTTAACCTGCATGATGCCAAATTATGACTGCGACAATTTTAGTTGCGTTCCTGATTTCGTTGATTACGTATTAACGAGTGTTCTGTAACTTGTGTTTTAAATGACAATAAAAACAATATGCCAAAAGTTAAAAGTTCACTTTCTAGCCGTTAACGTGCATTTGTAAATGAGTTTGGTCAAGATATATTCTCTACGGACGGAACAATTTTATTTTGTAAAATTTGTAATGTAAGAGTAGCCTCGGAAAAAAAATTATTGTTGTCTAGCATATTTTATGTGTTAAAAATAAACAAGGATTACAGAGAAAAAATGAAGGTTTAGCTAAGCTTATAATTAGAAATTTAATTACGTTCAAAATCTCCATTTTACGAAGATTTAACTATGGTATTTTTAGTTGCTAATATACCTTTCATAAAATTGCAAGTACTTGTTTTTCATACATTTTTGGAAACATATACAAAAAGACAAATACCTGATGAATGAATGAATCAACTATCAGGAAAAATTATGTACTTTAATGTTACGAAAAAACTTTCTAAAATAAGAAAATACGCAGAAAACAAAAAAATATGGGTTTAGGTTTGCATAGAGGAGACAACTGACGTAGAGGGGTGATATATTGGTAACGTAATAATTGGAACTTTAGAAATAGATGAATCAGGTAAAACTTTTTACTTAACACTGAAATATTAGAAAAAATAAATTATAATACAATTTTTAAATTGTTTAATAATTCTTTAAAGATACTATGGCCAACAGAAATAAAATACGACAATGTCCTACTATTTTTAAACAACGCTGCACCGTACATGGTTAAATCCGGTCAATCAATAAATGCATTGTATTAAAAAATGATACATATAACTAGGGATGGGATCAATATCCCGGTCCTAGTTATTATATATTATATTATAATTGTCCTAAAAATAATATAGGCGAGTTTTCTCATCTTAGATGTTCGCGGGGAAATTTAAAATTGTGTACTTAGGTGTGGAGATAGCTTAAGGGACGAGGTGACCAGTACCTACCTGACAGCTGCGGTAGCTGTTCCATCAGATATATGTGCGGGTATACCAAACGGTCATAATGTCAATGGTGTAAGGAAAGCACTAAAGTATTTTGGGTTAGATTTACGCTTGAGTACGCAAGATAGGTTCAAAGTTAGAATTGATACATGGAATGTAGAAACATTGACAGGTAGAAGTAGGGAGTTAACAGAAGTTTTGACCGGGAGGAATGTGAATATTTGTTATGTGCAAGAAACAAAGTGGATAGGGGAGAAATCAAGGGAAATTACTGAGGTATATATGATTATATACTCAGAAAGAATTAGTACAAGGCATAGGCGGCACTTGGTAAAAACTAATGAGGGTGCAAAAATTCTCATGATTCAGAAACCCACTATATACAATATACATTTCAATAGGAATAATAAATAAAGTATTAACATTATAGAATTCTATGGTATTAAAGTATTTTATCAATTATTATCGATAAAATTTGGTATTTTGCCGAATAGTTCTTATATTAAATGTTATTTTTAACAACACACTATGAAAATTCGAAATGCATTTATTATACATTTCGTACCATAGTGCACACTTAGTGCTCTAAAATACACTCTTTAGATATGAGTTTGTTATATAGCAATATATAATAGATGATTTACTTAATTATTTTTGTCTGTGGGTGCAAAATGATACTTCTGCCCCCACAAAATAATTCTCATGGGTGCAATTGCACCCTCATGCCCCCCCCAAATGCCGCCTATGGTACAAGGAATAGTGTAGGAGTGATATTAAATGAAGAAATGAAAGGAAAAATGATAGGGATGATTAGGAAAAGTGATAGGGTAATTAAGGTGAGAGTAATATTAGAGGAAAGGTATTAAATATAGTAAGTGCATATGCTCCACAAGTGGGATATGAGGAGCCAGAAAAAAGAGTACTGGTAACAGATGGATGAAGTAATGCAAGGATTATAAGGAATTAAGGATATTGTAATTGGTGGGGATATAAATGGACTGTAGGCTATGATTGTATAGACTATGATAAAGTGTATGGAGGGTATAGGTTTGGAGAAAGGAATGAGGCTGGAGATAGAATACTGGACTTTGCATCAGCGTATGAATTAGTTATATTGTCAATACTTATTTTAAAAAGAGAGAAGAGCATTATATATTTATAAGAGTGGAGATAAGAAATCATAAATTGGTTATATTGAGTGGAAGAGAGGGGGTTTGGAACAGTATAAAGACTGTAAGGTAATGTCGAGGGAAAGTGTGATAACTGATACAGTGCGTCCGTAAGAGGTTACACCATAGCTTAAATAAGATGACTTTAGTGGTAGGTCACTAAATAATCTGTTTATTGATAATACAAAATAAGTACAAATAAGATATTTATAATAGGTACCGAGGGCGAGTCGTCCGGGTGCTTGCCCGTGACGGTCATTTATCTCAGTGTGGCTGCACACAGTGCGTGATGCAGCCGTGCGGGTTATAATTATACGGAACGTATGGCTGTGGTCGTAGTATAGTCGGAGCCGCTGCGTGTTCACGACGAAGACTGGTTTGTTGCCGCAGTAGATAGGTCGCGGCGTAGGGACTCGTTCAGAGTAGACGGTAATCGACGGCGCCGACCACGAGTTGTTATTCACAGTGGGTCGTCGTGAGTATGCCCCGTAGACCGGTTTTGTGTACGGTCGGTGGTCGGTGCTTGCTCCGTCGGTGGCAGTTTGGCGGGTCGATTCTCCGGGAGCGTAGTCGCCGTTTCCAATGGATTGGCGTTCTCTTGAATGCTGGTCGGTGTTCGTTGTTTTCAAGCTCGCTGATGATGCGATTTGTTCGGTTCTTCTTTTTTCGGTTTCGTTGGTTTGAAATATTTTAAGAAATGATTGAAGGAGAAATGTGTGTCGTTTTCGAAAAAGTGTCGGGTACTTATAGTGTCTATGGTACCAAGTGCTTAAGCATCGGGATTCCCCACGGCCGTTTCCCCGTTCCAGGGCCCCTGGTTGCCCTATGTGTTTGGTCTATACCGTTATGGAAAGAGGGGAGTCCATTGGTGTTTCGATCGTCAAGATTGACCCATTTTCCTCCCCTAGAGGGGTGGTAGCAGAATCCTGCTTCGTGGTTGGTCGATTCCGGACTGGGGTGTGTTTTGGTCGTTTCTGTAACAGTATGCCTACCATGCTTGTAGTGTGTATATCTGATGACGGCCGTGATGCCAATCTCGCGTCGTCGTCGGTAAACCGGTTTGTGTGCTCGTGGTTTGGTCCGTGCGGGTCGTTCGCGGCCACCGTCCGTGTCTTCTTCACGTGGTTCTCCATGTGTTGCGGGCGTGACCTTCGTCGGTGCGTAGCCCGGCTCGTGATCGTGTAGCTGCAGTAGGTACTCGCATAGTATGGATCGGCTTCCATGGTGTTTTATTGTTTCCATAGTCCATCGTCGGTACCTATGTATGTCACCGGTGTATGTGTGGCAGTATCCACGGGCAACATACTACATATTGTTGATTACGATTGGTGGTTCTTAAAAGGACGGTTTTCATTCCGTAAATCGTGTACATTAACAGTGGTTTTCTCCCGTTACACAACAAAGTATAAGTTAATGGTTATGGATATTCGGTGTAGGAAAAAGCGGGTACACAAAGAGAAAAATATAGATAAAAAACCGAGAATTAGGTGGTGGAAACTAACGGGTGAAAATGAAAAATATATTTACAAAAAAATTTATCGAGATAGGGATGTGGAACATAGAAGGCAATAAAATAAATGTGGGAAAAGGTAGCAGAGAGTGTTAAGAGGGTTACTAAGGAAGTCATTGGCGAGAGTAGAGATAGGATAAGCAAACATGGTAGTGGGCAGAAGTGTAGGAGATAATATAAAAAAAAAAAATTAATAAAAAAATAATAGTTTAGGAAATGGCATAAAACCGGAGAGAAGGAGGATTGGGTAGAGTATAAAAGTTTATCTAAAGCATCAAAATCGAAGTGTACAGACTGGCTAAGAAAAGAGAAAAATAATCCAGGGACTTTAGAAATGTTTGGTGTATAAAAGATGAGGATAGGCGTTAATAAAGGAAATGGAAGTGATAAAGAGATGGAAAGAATATTTTAAGGGATTATTAAATGAGGAATTTTCGAGAGAGGTAATTGATCGGGTGGAGTGGAATTTGGGTATAGTGGATTTAAAAAGGGAAGAGGAAGTATGGAGCGCTGTGAGAAAAATGAAAAATAAAAAAGCAGTGGAACCGGATGGAGTACCAGTAAAATTGTGGAATATATTATGATGTTTAGGTATAAAATGGCTGACAAAGTTTTTTAATAAGATACTATTGTGTATGGAGTAAAGGGCTTAAAAACCCCACCCAATAAAAATTATTGCCATTAAACATGTATATAATATTTTAGGTAGGTACTCGATAAATATCTGTTTGAACAAAATCAAAGAAATTCTGAAGAAACATGGTATTTTACCAGAAAATAGATACAATTTAGGGATACGTAAAATTTTATAATTTCATAAACGTATTTTGATTACTGAAAATTATATGATTTTAATTAAAAAAAATTAAAATATACTATTAAGAAAATAGTGGTCGTTGCATTATGATGGATGATATTACTTTTATAGATAAATCTTTCTTAGGTAGTAAAGTAAATTCAGTGTATTTATAAATCTTATTTACTGTAATATTTTAAAGAAGTACTAATTTATAATTCAAAATACGGATGATACAGATGTCTGTGACTGCCATTGGCTTCCTTTGGATGAATAGTTTACCTATAAATAGTGTAGAATTTAAACATTGTTTTTGTAACCATAATCTATAGACTATAATTAAGGATTCAGATAAATCAATTTTTTCAAGTAATTTTTGTATCTAAAATATAATTATAAATTAAACATATGCTCATGACGTTCTCGGGGATTTGTTCTACTTCAGTATCGCATGTGTTATTTATTCACGCACCTGAAAAGATGAAAATGAGCCTCATCACTAAAGAACATAAGGAGGTCATGAGGCATATTGTCAAGAATTTGAAAAGTACTCTTCTAAGGCGAACACGCGCTCCTCGTTCGTCCACTGTATGATCGTTATTAAACCTACATGATAGAAAATTTTAGATCTCATTCTTTCGAATGAACTTCACCCCACCTTTCTCAGAATAACTGTAACTAGAGGGTGCTTGTTTCAAATTTTTAAGTTTTAAAAGTTTATTGTAATACCAGTTATATATTATTATATATATCCTTACATTTATTCCTATATAATGTATTTTAAAATTATGTCTAGAGAGAGGACAAGTGAAAATACGAATTTTATGTTTGAATATACTTATACTGTTTATATAAACTTTTAAAAATATATTTGGCAACATTGAATTAAAATTCAAAGGTTTCTTTTCACGATTGTATTGTATAAAATACACGAAATAGTGGGTAATCCGAATTTCAAAAATATACGTGCGCTATTGTGAAAGTGCTGCAATCGTAATTTAGGTATACAGTCCTTTAAATCGATCTTATAATTTGTAAATTAAATATAGAGGATACAAATTCCAAATTAACATATTCTTATAGACAGTAGACACTATTACATTTATAATATTTAAAAACTAAATGAACTATTAGTATTATATGTACAGTATAGCTTGAAACTGAACATGCCATTTTAAAAATAATAGATTTAAAAAATAAATTTGAGTTAATAATTATTATTTATGTTATTATTATCATTTACTTAACAATTATATTAATGATATTTTTCAAAATTTTGTATTTTAAGGGGTGAAAATTACAATTGAAAATTCGTTACATAGTTTTTTGTATTAATCCTAGAGGGTTTAATATTATAATAATTTGAAATTTAACTATTTAGAAAGATTAGAAAATTTGACATTTCGAAGTTTTTTATAATGTATAAACTATTTTTATGGTGAAGCTATGTAAAAATAATAAAACATTTCTTAGAGATGCCCTGGAGATAATAGTTATGATTACAATTTAGTTTACAGATCTAAAATATGCTGATTCTTAAAGAGTGTAGAGTTACATATAACAATATTTTTAGCAAATAATATCCTTATAGATTTCAGATTATTCAAATAATTACTATAATATTTTTATAACATTTAAAATACTATATACTATATAGTATATAGAGCCAGTAAATTTTTTTAGGTACGTATTTGTTTTTCTGATTAATAAGTTCTTAGGAATCCAGACACATTTATTGTACGAACAATAGTTCATTATACTTATTTATTTAATTGATATGTGTGGTATGATCCCATGGAATTTTAAGGCAGTTTTACTGTGGCATGTTTAGCCTTAATAAATTGAATAGGTATCGATTTATTTTGGTTCTCTTTACGATTTAGTGGATTTTAGTGAAATATAATAATGGTATTTTACTTTCTTAAATATAACAAAAAATATATTCGAATGATAATTTTCAGCAACCAGAATAGGTTCTGGGCACCTATATATATACACACTCACATATAATACACACACTCGCCTAATATATTCGACACACCGGTTCACGTTCTTCCCTCGATATTTTTTTTTGTGGATATCTTACCTAGAATCTTAGAAAACATCGACTAAATAATAAGTTTACCTACAAAAAAAAGGTCTCATAAATCGTAGAATATTTCACACAATAAACCGGAAAACCATTTACAAAAAACACGTTGCTGCTTATAATACAACCCGAGACGCGACTGCCTGTAAGATTGACCTGTTCGACCTGTAATGATGCTACGAGCAGTGGTTCCCAAAATATTTATTTCTGGCCATAAACATATCTTTACATTCATTTGATATTGTATGAAAATATAATATATTTTTATTCTCGTTTACAAGTTATCTATATAGTCAAATAAAATACACATAGATTTATTGAAATTATTACTAAACTATTAGAATCTACAAGTATAGAAATATGTGGTTTACGAAATAATATTCTCGAAAATATGTAGAATAATTCATTTTTAGAAATGAACGATAATACACATTAGGATATTTTGTCTTACTTTATAATTATTATTATAAGCGGTATACATTTTTAAATCACGTAAATAATTTATTTTGACTAACATATGAGAAATAACAGTGTTTTTAAGAATTAAGTATAAACCATACCTATTAGAGATTATTAGTGGTTATAAATTGGAATAATTTCATTTATTTATTTTTTTTATAATTGCCAATGTCAGAAATACTGGTGGTTATAAAAATATCTTTGGCAGAAATTTCGCCTAATGAGTTATACTGAACTGTAATTTAAATACCTACTAATCCGAATAATCTTAATGACATTTATATAGGTAATTATTATAGCCTATTTCTAAACAAAATGTAAACAGGTGTACTAAAAATTGTCTGTAAGGAGAAGGTTTTTTTATTCATTTTAAATGAAATTCAAAATTATTTATTTATTGATATTATTATCTTTTGAGTTATAAACGTACCTATATTTATTTTTTGCAATTTAAAAACATTTTGTTTTCTACCCATATTTGGCTACACTTATTGCATAATCTTAGCACACACTTATAGAAATATTAGAGCATGTATTTTAAAATATGTATATTTAGTTTTTGACCACTGTATGGGCCCTATCTAATAGTATACCAAAAGAAATATCCAGCTGTGAAGGTAAATATGTCGACAGCTCGGCGAGTTTGACTATGGAATACCACGCACCGGGATCCCTTATAGGAGGGGATGGACACGTTGAATATGCCTTGTTCGGAACGAACGATGATCAGACCGTTCTCTATCGTCAGTTGTTGTACAGTATCTATCGAACAATATAATTATCACAGTCACAGTTTTTTTTTTTTTTTTTTGTGGATGTATGTGTAGTCAACGTTTTTTGCGTTTAATTTTTATTTGTCTAGTTCATTAAATTTAACGTGCGATATTAAATTTTACTTTTTAATATTGAAATTCACAGCGAAGAAGAAGATAGTTACAGGTAGTAATTATTATATTTTAAAGAAAGAAAGACATTTGTTTACAAAATTTCTGCCAATTCCCAGTATCGAAACGAACTTAACTTTTAAATTAATTTAAACTTTTAACGCTTTAACATTCAACTTATATCTAACTTATATAACTTATATGCTGGATTACGTGTTTAAAAATGGATTTCGAGTTAACTTATACAAACAAAAAAAAACAGTGTTTGGTTTTAAACAATTTTAAATATACTGTTCGTCGAAATGGATTAAGATCTGAATATATTATTTGGCGATGTATTAAGAAAGGCTGCAATGCAAAAGTCAAAACTAATAAAACAATGGACACAATAACAGACGTGTGTAAGACAAACCTTCACCATCACGATCCGTATACACCAAAAGAATTAAAAACGCAAGAATTGAGAACACGGTGTAAAATAAGAGCAATGGCAGATCTAACTGAAAACCCAAGTGTAATTATATCTACAGAAGTGGCAGCAATCGCTTCGGAAAATTCACCTAATGTCAAGAATCTTAAAAAAAATATATATCGCGAACGACGACAATTTTATTCTCTGGAAAAAAGTTCGTGTAACGATAATATCCAAACATAGGTATTATGGTAATAGTTAAGAATTACAAAAAAAAAAAAAAAAAACTGAAACTGGGATTCAATAACAAGGACCGTAAATAACTCCGAAATGCAACAAGTAGATACAAAAAAAAAACTCATTAATGGAGACAACACCAATCACTGTGAATGAGGTATTTATGTAAAAATGTAGTAAAAAGTTTTTCACAATAAAATCATTAACCAATAGATGAGCACAACTTTTCGCTGGACGAATAGGTATTTGATTTAGATACCTAGTCATAAATATAATAATATTTTAATAATTTTGCACTATACATTTTATTATCGAATTGTACACAATGATAACGTAAATTATTATGCTTTAAATACCTAAAAAATATTTAACTTTATGCACATATAATTAATTACACTATAATTAAACATTATTAATATTTTCTTTCATTTCACATCATATAACTTATAGTTAGGTATTATTATATTATATCCTTATTATTTTATATAATATTTAATATTAGGTATAATATTCCATATAAATGTGTGTTATTGTACTAGTAGGTACCATTATATTGTAATAATAGATTTAACCATATTTCATTTATATTTCATAAATTTATTGTATTATATTTTAATAATAAAATATTATTTATAATTCATTATATTATTAATAAAAATTTAAATTTAAGATTAGATACATACTGTAAAAACTAAATTTTTTTTAAACAGTCATTGGCCAAGATGCCACTACCTAATTTTCAAAAAAGAAAAATTATTAAGTATTATAACATTACATAATTTATTATAAAATAATTGTATAATTTATTTTTAATTATGGTATTGTAAAAAAAACTTAATAATTAATGAAAATTGTTTAATAAAGATTAAACGTGATTACTGTAACAAAATAATCATATTATTCGAAATATCATTACCTATCTTTACACTATAATAAAACATTTACTATAGAATGCGTCAAATTGCAATTAATGTATAAAAATATAATAAAATTAAATTTTTGACACTAACATATGTGTTCAAACCTCTATGTAATATTTATAATCATAGAAATCATACAAATTAAAAATATAACAAAACCATAATATTTGATTATAACAAAAAAGCATTTTTAGATTTTTATAGGTAGGTACCTACACTACCTATATATGATTATGTATTATAGCAGTGTTTTGCAACCTTTTTTTATCCACTTACCTCTTGATCTTTTAGCATTGCTTTACGTACCACTTATCATTTTTCATAGGAAAGATATGAAATTTTGAAATAAATTGAACAAATGAAAAATTACAATATAATATTTATTTGTTTTAATCAGTTATACAATAAATGTAATTATAATATTAGTAAATATATAATTTAATTCGAATTTTAGGATTGTTTGGCTTCACTTAATTTTTAAAATCTGGACTAGGAAATGATAAATAAAGCCTCAAGTCAGAACTCACGGAATATCGATTTCGGTACTTAATTTTTATGTATGTACGAAAAAGCACTGTCCACTAATACAATGCTCATGAACAGTAAATGCTTTATAAAAAAGCTCAGGATATTCTGCTTTCATGTCAGCCCAGAATATTATAAGGGATTTTTTTTCAAATGCTGCCTAAAGTAAAGAATCCGTTTTCAGTTCAATGAACTTATTTTTCCCTAGGACTGATAAAATTGCACATTGAAAATGGGTTTCACTGAAAGGAAACGCAATCCAGTGCACTTATTTTCCACTTTTGGGGAAGTATTTTTAAAAAGTTGCCTTGAGTCTATTCAAATGTAGAATAATTTGTTCTTTAATATCTTTTGATAAATTATGATCAGTTTCAGAGAGAAAATCGTGTAGTGTTTCAAAAACTTCAGACTGGTTGTTCTCAATACATAACTTTTAAAACTCTAATTTTTAACAAAACATTATATATTATTAGTGATTTGAAATATAGTTAAAGCACTGTTCTAAAGAGTTAAATTTAGTTGGTTTAATTTAAAAAAAATTACACACGAATGCACTTGTAACGAGCGATAACACACCACCCGATTGGATAAAGTCTATATTATATTTAACACGTATAATATAATATAGTATAAAAAATCTGTTTTTATTTGTATGACAAAAAAAATTAATTTTTGATGACATACATTAAATATTTCACAAATAGTTTAAAATAAATAAAATTATAGTATTAAGTATTATGCAATTAATTTACAGTAAATTTATTAAAGATCTACAATAATAATATACTTTATAATTATATCATTGAATGTAGGTAATCTGAATATTGAATACCTGAGGGCTGATATTATTTTCATCATGGTGGGGGGGGGGGTAGGTGTTCGATAAGAGCTTTCATATACAAAACCTATTAATTAAACATTAAATATTTTTAAAATTACTATAAAAATGAATATTTGGAGAACAGTTTAAACAATTTAAATAAATTAAAAAATACAAATAATATATTAAAATTAAATTTAGGGCCAGAATAATCTCCAGGTTTTATTAGTAGGTACCTATATTTAAATATTAAAATAAAATAGAAATAAAAATTGAAGTATTTAAATTTTAAATATGTATTGAAAATACTTGTCAAAAGCATTTTTGAAATTCATCTCAACACATACCGGTTCAGTGTCCAATGTCTACAATATACAATAATAACACGAAATCACTAAATATGTAAGTATATTTTACAATATTAAATCAGTAGTAATATATAATTTAATATTTGGTTAGGTTATATTAATCTCCTTTGTGTGAGAAAAGAATATCTATTAGGTTAAGAGATACATTTTATAAGGCAGTGGTGAGACCTGCAATGATGTATGGATTAGAATGTTGGGCAATAGATAGGGAGATAGAACAGAGAATTTGTGTAGGAGAGATGAGAATATTAAGGTGGATGAGTAGAGTAACTAGAGAGGATAAAATAAGGAATGTGTATATAAGAGATAGTACAGGAATAGTTTCAATAGTTGAAAAAATGAAGAAGAATAGTTTAAGAGGGCTCGGACATGTATTTAGAAGAGAAGAGACTGAGGCAGTGAGATTAGTAAAGTTAACGAAAAGAGGGGGAGAAGAAGACCAAAAAGAGGTGGGGTATGTGATGGAAAGTGATATGAGGAATGTAAAAGTAAATAAAAAAGATGCGGGAAATAGTGGAAGTTTAGGACTAGGGTGATCGACCCCAAATAGTTCGGAAAGAAAGCAAAAGAGAAGAAGAAGAAGAAGAAGAAGAAGGTTATATTAAAATATATTTAAAAAATGTATTATTCGACCGATGACGCTTATTCTTGTTTGAAAGTATTAAACATCATATAATTCTATAGTACAACAGTAATATTTTTCGGGAAATAATCAGTAAAAAAAAAATTCAAGATTAGATAATTAATTAAAATGCAATTTTTCATCACTATTCCAGATTTAGAAGTCAGAAAACTTTCCTACCATATACTTTATACCTGAATTTCAATATTGATATTGAATGCTAATATTCAATAATAATAATAATAATAATAATAATAATAACAATAATAATTTTTTATATTTTTTTTATTTATCTTTTTTTTTTTTACTTTTAAACATCAAAAAGTATATTTAAAATTTTTTATATTATATTTTTTAAGATTTTCAAGTAAATTTTTAACTATTTTACGATATAGGGTATTAAAATATGAGCCCTAATTATAATAAGCATGATTGGAAACTGAAGATCCATTGTCCCGCTCATAAATATTGAAAATAATATATGTGAATGCATTTTATTTACTGCTCCATGCATTCATATCTGCCTATTAATTATTTAGATACATACTGCTTACTTAAGTCGTATTTATATTATTATTATATATATTATAATAATACTGTGTATTGTAAATTAATGTAATATAATTATTATAGGTAATTAATTATAATTATTAATTAAATTTATCGCGAAATTAATTAATATTTTATAAATTCCATTTGTATTAACTACCTAAGGAGTAAGATTGTTAAAATATTATTAATATTATGAAATATAATATTAAATAAAATTTAAACATAAGGGGTTTTTCCAGTGCAATATATGCAACAATATTCTCTGTTTTTATGTTTGGTTAATGGAGGTTTTGATTTTGTACCCTAATGTCAGTCTTTTTTACTTTCATAATTAAATTATTTAAATACAATTTATTTAAACTGTAATGGTAAATTCACAGTTCAAGAGAGGATACAGGTG
This sequence comes from Pemphigus obesinymphae, assembly GCA_025469235.1. Classification (NCBI taxonomy): domain Eukaryota; kingdom Metazoa; phylum Arthropoda; class Insecta; order Hemiptera; family Aphididae; genus Pemphigus; species Pemphigus obesinymphae. The sequence continues at coordinate 30,658 of JAIPRL010003135.1, read as the reverse complement.
GTTGGGAATGAAGGTAATTATTCCCGTTCACAAAAAAATAAAAATAAAATGGAGGGAACGGCATAAAAAATAGGTTGAAGACCTTGTTTTCTTTGCTATTTTTTGCTTATAACTCATAAATTTCCTCTTCCTTTTAGAACCACATAGACACACTAGTTTCAAGAACGTAATGTTAGAAATTGTTACAATATTAATATTGTAAACTATACTGCGTCCCAAAAGAGAAGACACCGATTTGTCCATCGCAAATGACGGTCGCTCCGTACCCGTATAAAATATTTTTCAACTTTACCTTACATTGTGTTTCCGAATACGTTTGACCACTATCGATGTGTATATACCGAATTGTATTATAACGAAACCAGAAACTGACAAATTCAATAATATAATATATACATTGTAATATAATAATAATTGTTTTTTTTTTTTTTTATAAATATTTTTTTATTATAATAAATTAATGAATTATTAAATAATTAGCTATAAATACAACATTTTTTTCTATAATAGTCAATTTTGACAATTAAAAGAAAAAATCAAAAAATATATACGTACATATTTACAAAAAAAATAGATAATCATTTTTTGAATTTATATTCAAATGCAGTAGTCAATATTTATTGAAAAAAATGGGGGAAGTTATATATTATAATTAGAGTTAGGGTATTGATGATTTTTGTATTTTTTCCCTTTGATTCTATACAACGCTATCTAGCTAAAAATTTATTTCATGCTTTCTGGATTCAGAATATACTAATTTTATTTTGAATTTTATTGCATTTTTAGTCATTTTTAGTTATAAATACATTTTGATGTTTTTAATATAATTTTTTCATATTTTAGGTCATTTTTTATAGTTTTTTTTTACAATGTGAGGGGCATTTTTCTTAAACTTTAGATTTTAAAGAAAATTTGTATAATATTAAAAAAAAAAAATTTTATTATTATTATTGTTGGGTTTTTGTTATAATTAAATTTGTCGCATACAGATAAGATTTATCGTTTGTGTGTTATACATTTATAAAACAAGTGTTTTTTCACACACACATTTATCAAATGTAAGGCTTATCGATTATTATATTTATAAATTGTATGGAATAAATTCGATAAACAAGATTAAATTGACATGGATGCCATATCGAGTACAACTTTTTAAAACTATTGCTTCTGGAATTAATTTGTCACCTGAACCCGTACTCACACGTTGGACAACATGAATAAATGTACTAAATTATTATTGTGAGCTTTTATCTGATATAAAATATTGAGTATTGAATTAGACAAAAATAATTCAGTCTCAATTAAATACGTAAGAGAGCAAGTGTTAAACCCAAGTTTGGAAACAAATTTAATTTATTTTAAATCTAATTTTGGATTTATACCCTCAGAAATAACCTAGTTAGAGACCAGTGTTGAGCCCAGATAAATAAGATTTTATCTAAATAAAGATAAATAAAATAACTTTTTATCTGGATAAAAATATTTTTATATATTTTTTTTTTGCATGTAAAAATTAAAGAAATGAAAATATTTAAATATTTTTCAAAGATTCTTATTAAATTTATAAACAATATAATACATCGAAATGAAATTATCGTAGCCATTAACCACACAAATACAGGATTCGTTTTCTTCTACTGTAATTTTTACTCCAAAAAAGGTCCTCTTTATAATTAAATCAAATTAAATATTTATAATTTTTCTCTACTGACCATAGATAGGTAAAAAAAAATATATTCAATTGGGTTCACGTTCACGCACAGTTTAAATTTATAATATTTTTTGATTCGCTGTACAAGTGAAATATCTCGCCGAGTAAATATTATTGCAAATTAAATACGTTTGAAGTGTATTTATATAAAATATATATTGATGAAAAAACAATTGGAGGAAAATGGTCAACACAATTTATAATTCAAATTAATATATACTAGGTACCCAAATAATAATAAAAAAAAATCGTTTCGCCCAAATTCCCTGTAGAATTTAACAGAAACCACATAATATAATAAAAATAATAATATGTATATAAAATAGGTACATTATTTTATTTCATTATAATTATTTCTTGATAATATATAGGTAGGTATATATTTAGGTACCTTTTATATATGTTATTGTTTTCCTACATGGAAGGTGAAACCGAGTTGCTTATCTGTTTTTAAAATATTATTATATTTAATACATAATGCAGGTTTATATTATTATTTATTGGTATAAATATAATATTATAATAGTTATTATTGTTATAGTTGGCCATCAAATGTCTAGATTATTTAATCCGAGGGGAGACAATAAAATTATTATAGCATAGGTACTCGTATAAATAGCGGCATAGCGCAAACGGTCCGAATTTAAAATAATATCATTGGATATTTAATGTACTTATTCGGAAATAACAAATGTAATATTTAAAATATAAATACTTTTATATAAATTTAGAAAATTAAATTAAAAATATACTTACTCATAAACATAACTAAAATTATAACGAAAATTTAATGGAAATTAAAATAATTAAAAAAGTATCTAGATGAGTAAAATGTTTATCTAGATAAGATAAAAATAAATGAACATTTATCTAGAAAACTTATCTAGATACATTTATATAGATAAGTCTCAATACTGTTGAGATGTCCGGGATGTTATTATCAGAGTCAATTAAATACATAAACAAATTTAACCTTTAATCTAAAAAGCCCAAAATTAAATCTGACAAACAATAGCAACCAAAATGGAGAATGTGATTTTGAAGAATAATGAATTTAAAATTGTAATAACATCTCTAAAATGTTTGATGGCAAAGGCACAAGAGGAGAAGATATTTCAGAAGATCTATTGATGACATGATCTACTTCAAATAAGCACTCGTAACGTCCTTCGACGTCGAGCGAAGTTTTTCATCATACAAACTTTTATTGACTGATAGACTGTTTTTTGTTTGAAAACATCAAATACATTTTAATTGCAAGGTGTAACAGAAGGTAGGTATGCAAAATAAAAATATTCTTGTTTTTATCCAGAAGTAATTTTTTTTACTGTAAATTAAACTTAAAATTTAAATGTTTACTGACTATTGTCTATTAAAATTTTACAATTCATATTTTAAATTACTCCGATGCTCATAATCACACCATTATTATATATATTAATAATTATTATTTTTAAATTAAATTGTTTTTACTTATTTAAGTAGATTTATTTGGCCATTTTTTAAGTGCATTTTTTTGAGTTTTTAGAGGAATTTTGCATTTTAGGGCATTTTTGTGTGTCTTTTAGGTCATCAATATCCTATCTCTAATTATAAAATATATTTATAATAGTCAATTTCGTTAATTAAAAATGTAAATGCGTTGTTATATTGTTAACTCTTTGTACAACCGTCATGAAATAACACTGCAAGGCCTCGAACGTACTCGCGGTCGTAATTTTCTCGTGTCGGTCGACGTTTTGTCGGATATACGCACCACCCGACGAAAACTGTTTTGCCGCCCGGTGTCTTCTTTTTGGGATTTAGTATATAACGAATAATCTTGTATGGTTAATACCTAAAACAGGTAGGTATTATTATTTTTTGGGAATTTCGACATAATAAGATTCCGGTAAGAAATTATTATATCGCTATTTGTGTGGATAATAATATTAAATTCCCACATGACGCGTACGCACAAGCAAAAGTCGCCAACCGATTTTTATTACAAATTATTTAACGCTTATTAATATGCTAAATGACCCAAAAGCTAGAAACAGTTGTGAGACTTGAGTTTAACTGATTTTAATCATTTTGTAAACAGATTTGAATTTTTCGTCATCTTTTTCACGTCTTCGACCATTGCAATTTTTGTTACTTATCGTCAAATTATCTTAGATAAAGACAAAGTCATAGGTTTCACAAGACATAAGTTACAAAAATACTTAAATTTTCATGTTTGGTATACTTCACTACGTGTTCAATTAATTTTATATAAAAAATTACCGCAATTTAAATCCTAGAAGACACGACAAATAATTCAAATCTGTTTTTATAATTAAAAACAACACAATTTTAACAATTTTGTCTAGAATTTGGGTCATTTTACATATTTTTTTAAATCATTTTTGTACTCTCTGCAGTCACTTAAACGGGAAATACGTAAGAAATATTTAAGTAATGGTAAGAGGTGACATGATTGTTTCTTAGTTTTGACTAATTTATGTCAATTTTTCTAATTATTCCTGAATATTTTATTATAATATAGATAAGATATTAATTTTTGTTTTTTGTAAATTTAAGGATTCTATGCGTTAATTAATTTGAACCATTTTTATTATTGAGTATACTAATTTATTTAAAACATCCAACAATATTTTATAGTGTCTTTATTATAATCGTAAATGCTGGGGAAGAATTAAAAAGAAACAAATTTTAAGACTGTTTTTATGGTTAAAATATTACATTGAAAATGTACGATTAAAATATTAATATTACACTTTAGTAATTAAAAAAAAAAAAAATTAAAAACGTATAACAATATGAATAAAAAATTTATTTTGAAAAAAATAACTATAATAGTTTTATTAAAATCTTATGAACTAAGTTTGTATGTTTCCTATTTTAGTGACAATAAATTTTAAGTGAATTATTTTAAATTATGTCAAATTAAATAAAAATTTGAATAACATGAAAATAATCATGGATTAATGGTTAATTTTTTAAACGTAATTTGAATTGCATTTGTATTATTAAGTAAGTAAATGTTTTGCTAATTAAAATAAATAATTGCCTGAAGTTGACTGTATAAAATCCGCATAGTTTGAAATGAAAATTTTCGTGTAGTTTCTGAAGCACAAAAAATTTAATCTGAAAAGAAATATAAAATGTGATAGTAGTATAATATATTGTAGTTTTGGCGTAGGGATGTAGCGACCCCATCGCCCACGATTCAAGTTTACTATTGGATCATGCAATCAGCTAGCCCTAAGCTTGAGTGACCTAATCGTCTTAGCTTCTATGCCATTTGGCTGTAACTCGAGCTTAGGGACCGTGGGTTTGCTGACTGTGCATCAGCATCTCCACGTTAATAAAAATCACGCACAGGCGTCTTCTATTCTAGGACACCATCAAGTCCAAGGCACACCAAAGTCCTTCGGCGATCGGTAAGTTGCGACGGGAGCAGGATAGTGTAATCTGGAAGCTCTTAGTGACAAACCGGCACGGAGGTGGCGGATAGTGTGATCGCCGTTTTGCTCAAGGATTGGCTGTAGAGCAACTCGAGTGCTGCATCCGTGACTGAGCAGTCCTATTTAGGATACGCTCTGCTCACCCTGAAAGGGAAGGGGCGATAAAAGGAGCCCTAAACATAGCCAGCCAACAACGACCCGACTGGATAACCGCGTCCAGAGGGCACACCTCATGCGGTCGAAACAGAACAAGAAATAACAAAATTAATTTTGCCACATGGAATATCCGCACACTTATGGACATCAACACAGATACAAGACCACAGCGAAGAAGGGCAATTGTGGCAAGGGAATTAAAGAAATTTAACATCAGCATTGTAGCTCGCAGTGAAATCAGAAGAGCAGGTGAGGGGCAACTTAAGGAACACGGAGGAGGCTACGCTTTTTTCTGGAAAGGAAAGGAAGAGAATGAGCCTCGTATTCACGGAGTAGGCTTCGCTATAAAAAATGAGCTTATGGACCATTTTGCTGAGCTCCCATCCGGAATTCGCGAAAGGTTGATGACACTGCGACTAAACTTCAGCAAAAACCAACAAGCTAATATAATCAGCGTCCACGCTCCAACTCTCACAACTGATGAAAATCAAAAAGAGGATTTCTATGCCAAGCTTAGTGAAACCATATCATTAGTACCTAGATCTGATAAACTTATTATCTTAGGTGATTTTAACGCCCGAGTTGGTACAGACTCAAATTTATGGAAAGGTGTCATCGGCAAGGAGGGCGTTGGAAAAATGAACTCAAACGGACTTCGCCTACTAACCACATGCTCCGAATATGACCTTGTAATCACGAATACACTATTTCGACAGAAGAATAAATTCAAGACCTCCTGGGAACATCCTAGGTCAAAGCACTGGCATCTAATCGACTATATAATTGTACGCTCTAGAGATCAAAATGACGTATATACTACAAGAGCAATAACAAGCGTAAATGACTGTTGGACTGAACACCGGTTGATACGAGCCAAAATGAACTTGTGAATCCCACCTAAACGTAGATGTAAAAAGAAACAGGTTATACGCAAATTTAACATCGAACGCCTCCAAGACAACCACACCAGGGCAAACTTCCAAGCTTCTCTGAGCCAAAGACTTCCGTTAGAGTATCCAGAAAACATTGAGGAGCACTGGACAATACTAAAGGGCGCAATAACATCTGCGTCTGAAGAAATAATAGGCTTTACACAAAGGAATCATCAAGACTGGTTTGATGAAAATGACAATGAGATTCAAGACCTTATTGAAAGAAAAAAGAAAGCGCATAATGCATGGAAAAGAGACCCTAACTCCGCTGTATAGAAAAGGCAATATCAGCAAGCCAAAGCAGAAGTTCAAAGGTGAACACGGACATTAAAAAATCAATGGTGGATAGCAAAATCACATGAAATGCAGCAACTAGCAGATTCCAATAGCAGCAGAGCCTTCTTTCAAGCTACTAAGATAGTATATGGACCTACCACTCATGGACTTAACCCTGGTTAACTGGTTAACTGGTTCCCAGTTTAGAGGAGGTTGAAAAGGCAATCAATCAACTAAGGAACAATAAGTCAGCTGGTTCTGATGGTATTCCTGCTGAGCTTTTTAAACAAGGAGGCCCTACACTAAATGTCCAAACCCACGTTCTAATAACTAAAATATGGATCTCTGAGACCATACCTGCTGAACTTAGAGATGCCTCTATAATTACCATTTTTAAAAAGGGAGATAAGTCTCAGTGTGGGAACTACAGAGTAATATCATTACTTTCTGCTGCAGGAAAGATACTTGCTCGAATTTTATTAAATCGTCTTATTCCAACTGTCGAACAGAATCTGCCAGAAACACAATGCGGCTTTAGAGCTAACCGAGGTACAGCTGACATGATATTCAGTGCCAGGCAAATTCAAGAGAAATCCAGAGAACAAAATTGTGCTCTATACATGGCCTTCATAGATCTGGTAAAAGCATTTGATTCGGTCAACAAAGAAACGCTTTGGAAGATACTGGAAAAGGTTGGGTGTCCTCCAAAGTACATCCAGATACTTCGCCTGCTGCATGATAATATGAATGTAACCGTCCTTAACAACAAATGGCAAGGAGAGTCCTTTCAGATTACTGCAGGTGTCAAGCAGGGCTGTGTAATCGCACCTACTTTATTTTCTTTGTTTGTGAGTGCCACACTTCACCTTGTAGAGGGACACTTGCCATCAGGAGTGGAAATCTTGTAGAGATTTAATGGTGGCTTATTCAACCTAAACAGGCTACGAGCTAAGACGAAAGTATCCACAACATCGATAATTGAACTTCAGTATGCTGATGACAACGTCGTGATGGCTAACACAGAGGAAGGTCTACAAGCAACTCTCAATGCATTCAGCCAGGCATATAGAAGAATCGGCCTAGAGATAAACTTTAACAAGACGCAAATTCTCCATCAGCCTGCACCGGGTACTATTTCCCAAGCCCCAAATATAACATTAAATGGCCATTCCTTGCAGAACATAGAACATTTTCCATACCTGGGCAGCTATCTATCAGCGAATGCAACCATTGCAATTGGCGCTGAAATTCAACATCGATTAAAATATGCTAGTGCGGCGTTCGGGCGACTCCTAGAGAGAGTGTTCATTAATCACGATATCAGTGCCGAGACCAAACTTCGCGTCTACAATGTAATTATAATACCAATTCTCATATATGGTTGCGAAACATGGACTGCATACAGAAGACACATCAAACAGCTAGAAAAATACCACTAACGCTGCCTAAGAAGGATTTTAAGAATTAAATGGCAAAATCGCCGAACCAACATTAGTGTTTTAGAAGAGGCCAAAACAACCGGTATAGAAGCCATCATCATAAAACACCAACTTCGCTGGACAGGTCACCTAGTCCGCTTGCCCGAAATGCGTCTTCCACGACAGATTTTCTACGCTCAACTAAAAGAGGGAAAACGAAGCCAAGGTGGTCAACAAAAGCGCTACAAGGATTTTCTTAAGGGCAATATGATTAAGTGCCACATCGATACCAATAACGTGGAGACAATGGCAAATGATAGATCCTCATGGCGTAATGTAGTCCATGAGGGATCACATATTTTCGAAGAGCAGAGACGCAGACACGAGGCAGTTAGGAGAGACCGCAGGAAGGAGCGAGAGAACAGAGTAAGGGATGATCAACTATATTTTGATGCTGCGAGAGACTGGGTGTGTCCGGACTGTAAAAGAGTATGCGGCTCCAGAATTGGCCTATATAGCCATCAGAGAACGCACAATCGACAATAGAATTTAATCATAGAAGATAATCATACTCGGGATCGAGTGATTGCCTATCAATATTGTAGTATGTATTATACTATTATCTATAAATATAATTATATGTATATTATATATATAGAAATAGCCAAATATACCTGTCGTTGAACTGTGTGGTTTGTTTCAATTAAACACCGTTCGTGTAAGATTTGAAACACACGATTTACCTGTATATAGTAAATAAATATAATTCGTATGGTTATGAAATTAAAAAAATTTTAATTTCATGTTTACATTTTTGAATGAATATCTTGCACAATTTTTGTAAAATATAAAAATATAAATAAAAACATTGAACCTAACCTCGTTTTCAGTGACGTGGCAAATCCCGAAAAACAGTATAATGTTGATAAATCTTATCAACAAGTATAAAACTTCAGTATTGTAGCTTCTACTAGTTTCAATACTTTCAAAATGGTCGTAAAATAATATATTATAATACATTCCTTGAATGATGTCAGTAATATTGCCACATATGAAACATATAAACGCCGATACGCCAAATATCGATCTATTCATGTAGTTAATGCATTCCAAAACTTCCATAAATGCTTTCTTTAATATACTTATAGAAGATCTTTTTTCTCGAATTTGTTCGTTAATCGTGTACACTATCCATTTGGTGTATATGGTTAGCAGTAAATATTCATACAATGCAATTAATTGGAAAAAATCTTTTCCAAACAATACAATCTAAACATTGAATATACTTTAAATCATACATTTATTCTATATACAAATCTTATGACTAGGGAACGGACTTTATTGTAATAAAAAAATCAAAATATGTACATAAATATGTATCTATTTTTATTGAAATATGTAGAAAAAAAATTCAAGATATGTAAATATCGAAAAAATGTATAAGTATTGAAAATTACAAAAAAAAAATTTATATATATTTTCTAAATATAAATATTAAATAAAAGTAATACAAATAATGTAGGTACATTATAAAACTATGCGTATTATTCCGGAACAAAGCAATGAGAAACAACATATTGTTGAAGGTTTGTAATTGTAATTACAATTGTAAACTATCATAAGTATTATGATATACTGATATTATAACTGTTTAGTTCGGTAATAGTAAAGTAATATTGGGTTAATACGGTAAATAATATAATATATATTGTATGTAGGTACATGTCTTTATCAATTCTCATAAATTACAGTTTCCTCATAATCACATGCTCACCATCAATTTGTATCTTTTTAATATTTACGAAATAATCATACATTAGTGTCTTAGATATATCTAATACTGCAAACTCGATTACAATTTTTTTTTATAGATAATTTGCTGCCTAAACAAAAATTCTTAGTTTACTTTTTTTTCAATGTTTGTATACAAGAAAACTTCTTTAGCCGAGGTCCCGAAGGCTCTATTTTTCCATAGAGTTTTTTTTTATGAGGTATGTTGTATATTGATTCCAATTTTAGATTAAATTTAATTGAATGGACGTATACGCACTCTCTTGGTTTTTCCACTAACTCAGACTTCATGGAGTCAAGAAAATATGAATGACTGGTCAAATTTTTGATATTTTTTGCATAATATCATACAGTTTTATGCCAATATGATGACACAATTTCAAAAAAACCATTAACTACACAAGTCTTTTTTAACTTGTTTGAATAAGTATAATTATCATTTGATGTTTGCGTATATCTTCCTTGAATAATATCACATTATTATCTTTGTTACTCTACACTTTTTTATTGATGATAAATTGGGAGTTGACTATGGTTGAGTGGTCGAAATGCATGTTTTGGTGCTCGAGGTCCCCGGTTTGACTTCCAGGTTGCAAATGGGGTAGCCAATAAGATGTTTCTCACTTGTGGAGTCTGGTCTCTGGTGCAAGTCGGCCATAATTACCAAACCCGTACAATAATTTGGTAGCTATGCTATCAAGAACCATTTTTGACTCCTCTAATATGTGATGGTGCAAACCTGAATATCTTAGAGTTTGGGAAATAAGAGAATGTAAAACTGTTAATTATAAGTAATAATTACCTAATTATAATAAGTATGTTATAATTTATAACACACGTTAATTTATTAGACTAATCTCTAGATTATATAACTTTAATTTGCATAGGTATTAATTAGTAGGTAATTAAAATAATTTATAGTCATATATTAAATATAGCTACCATATATTTCCTATATTGTCAGTTGGTTAGACAAAAAAAGCAAATACGGGTGTAACATCTTTTTAAAATTTGAACTTTCAATTTGGTCTAATAACAGGTGGTGCTCCTTCCCATGGTCACTTTATCTGTTATTTTTCAATTTATAAAAATGATACGTTATATAAAAGGTAAATTTTCTTTACACTTACGAAAACTATTTGGAAAATCAAAAAATGACCTCTGAAAAGTATCATCATATTAAAATTCTATTAGAATTTTCTATCAAAAATTTTAATTACTCTCAAATTTCAACTTGACTCCTAACTAAAAAGTTGTTTTGAGAAAAGAAAACTAAATATTATTGAAAAATAATTTATTTTTAGCTCCAATCATAAGCTAAAATCTAGAGATATTTCTTCTGGGAGAAGAATTCTAGATATTTGACCATTTTATCATACCAAACTTTTTTGTAATACCTATATATTTTAAAAGCATTATTATTATTTTTGTCACAATACATGTTTGAATGTAACTAAAGTTAAGAATTTGTAGCAAATTAATTTTTATTCTATATTTGTTAAACATAGCTTTCTTAGGACTAAGTTAAAATAAAATTTAAAATCTTCAACTTGTTTTTTTCGCATTTCTTTAAATTTTTGATTTTTTAGGTAATTATTTTGCTTTTTTTTTATTCATTCTTTTCATTTTTATTATATTATATATTTTATTATCAATTTCCGTAAATTAAAACAATTGTATACAGATGTTTAAAAATTTTAATTATAAAATATTTAAATATGGCCATTTATCACTTATACGTATTTTTTAAACATTTTAATGAATATTTTGGGATTAAAAGGGGATTTTTATTGTTTTGTAGTGCATTAAATCCATGGCCCTAATAATAACAACTATAAGTTACTCTTATAGTATATTATATATTATATATATTTATCAGGGCTTAAAACTGGTAATCAGGTTTTCTCGAAAATTGGTTAAAAATCCCTTTATTGAGAACCGAAAACCGTTTTCTGGTTTTTATTTAAAAATCTAAGAAGTGGTCATCGGTAACCGGTAATCGAAAATTATATTTTGTGGTTTTAAATTTACCGGTAATCCTTATATTATGTCATTACTGGTAATTATAATGAAACTAATAACCCATATTGAAAGTAACAAAAAAAAAAAAAAAAAAAAAAAACACTAACCTTTTTCTAAGGTGAAAACAAATAATCATTATTTATTTATTATTATATTATTAATATTATTTGTTTTGTTTATTATGCTTTCATCATTTTTACCTAGTATTTTTATTTATAACAATTTAATCTATATTTTATAACTTTTAACTATTATTGTATTATAGCATGACATTTAATTATTACATTTTAATAGTAGGTACAATAGGTACATTTCTATATTTATACATATAATATATATATATATATATATATATATATATGCTCTTGAGTTATCAGTTATCACTAATGATATTGTTTATAGCTGGTGTAATAAAATTAAATTTAAGATAACAAAAAATTTTAAAATAGTCATCATTGTTGTTTATTTTTGTTGTTTTCTACTTCCTGTCAATTGTCATATTATTCTATTCTATGTACTAAACATGAAATATGTATATAGATTAATCAGGTGATCGGTTTATTTTGCGATTGTTAAAAGCATTAACATTTTATATATGTTAGGTACGTACAAAGTTTATATACGAAGTATATATACATTAGTCCGTGGTTAAAAGAAATATTGAAGTGACAGCAGGTAGTGTACAAATAGTTGTTTATGACCTTTATTTTATAATTATTATGAATTATTTATAAGTGTATTATTTCTGATCGTGATGAAGCTTACTCTATCAGAATTTATTTTTAAAATAATTTTAATATTCTAACAAATATTCCGGGATGGGAAAGCAGAGACCAAAAAGTGAAATGATGAATATTTATAAATATTAAGGTTTATCAAAAGCATATTTAAATTGTAATTAACTGATTTAAAAAGTTAGAAGTGGCTTAAAATCGGTAACCTGTTATACGAATTAACAAGTGGTTTTAAACCAAGAAGCGGTTATTCTAAAAATTAGGAAGTGGTTTATTTTAAATATTTTTTAAATATTTAAAGAACCGTAAATCGATATATATGTATTTAAAAACCGCTTAATACCGGTTACCGGTTACTACTATTTTTCGAAGCAGTTTCGAGCCCTGATTTTTATATTATAGTTTAAAGGGTGTAGGGGTTATTTATCCAGGTAAATTTTGGATTTAGATCATTAATTTTATGCCTAATATCTTTGAGTTAATTAGTTTTAGCGTTTAACATCGTAGGGATAAAAATACGTGGGACGAAATTTAAGAAAATAAATTATCTTTGATTTCGAATAATCGATTAATACAACATTTAAAAAAATTGTACTCTAGTAACAGTGATAAGTTTAATATTTGAAATTGCGTATACAAATATTTTTATATCACATTCTATACATGCTTAATGATTCTATTTTTATTTATAATTACCATATTTATAACTCCAATGTAGTTGATATCAATCATTAATCTAATTTGTCTACAGTTGTTAAACAAACAATGTATGAAAACGGTGATTGCCAAAATCCAATTGATTTTTATTTTCATTGGTCTAACAACGTTCATGCGTATTATTTCTTCGTGAATTCTTTCCAGTTTAGTCAATACCACTGATAATTTAATATCAAAAAATATCCGCCACATAGTGTTCACAGAATCTGTGATGAGGCTGAATCCAAAACAAAAAATCAACACTATCGACATAATTTCGTACATGGCCGAATTAAACATCATGATCTGTAGGAAATAAATTTTTCACACAAACATTCTATACGTTTTTATATTTATCAATATTACAATCTACCCACGTAGTACATTTTATGTATTAACCCATATTAAGGATACGATATACGTTATACTATAATCGATTATTTATTGTCTGATATGTGCAGAACGCAATTTAAATATAATATAACGTATATCCTAAATTGTGTTATTTCCAAAAGTTAAAAATTTTAGTAGAGTAATTCATTTTTTTCTCATACTGTATAAATAATAGAAAGATAATGATGTTTTATGTAAAATATACGACAATTCAATTTTTAACTTTAATTATTCAAATCTTTAGAAATTATTAACTTTGTATAATTCATGTTTCTTTGACTAGTTATACCAAAATGTACTACTTCCGGAAATATACATTTGGAGTAATAATATTAATATAACAGTTATGTACACCAATATATATGTTGCAGTAAATACCCAAAATCAGTTTAAACCAGAATTTACTAAAAAAATTAGTTACATCTATAGAACAATAATTGGTGTTCGTCAGAACGCGATTTTACTAGATACATCTAATTTTTACTAATGACTATAGAAAAAATGAGAATAATTTTATTTATACCTAGTTTTTATTAAGTTTTCAGTAAAAACTATTTTTTACACATGACCTTATAGTAAATGTTAGTATACTAGTTTTATTATTATTTTTAGATAAACAAATAATTTATTTCCATTTTTATCAAGTACATGAATTATTATATTAGTTATTAGTTAGATAGACAGCGATAATATAAATACGGTTGTTAGACATAATTTAGTGATATTTTATCAATACTCTGAAAATTTAAATAGATTCGTCGAACAATTTCAACAACAACAAAGATGTTATCATTAATGCGTTAATCGATCTTGACCATGTTGACGAATTCAAGCAGGTCGATCGTCCAATGATATCCTTAATAGAGTCTATGCGTCTCAAAATCAAAACTATCGTCGCGAGTGCTGCTCCCACGAGTGTTTCCGAAATTAAATCGTTTTCTTTTTCGTCCACTGTTTCCGCGCCACAACTATTTGTTCCATTGCCAAAAATTCAGTTGCTTAGTTTCGACGGTAGTTTATTGGAGTGGTATAGTGATATTTATGTGTCTCTTGTGCACGATAACACCGGCATCGGCGACGCTGAAAGGTTTCATTATTTGTTGTCGTGTTTGTCGGGTGATGCTCTGGCCATCGTCAAGTCTATTTCGTTGTCTGCGAACAACTATGTCCTCGCCTGGGACCCACTGTCCGATCGTTTCTATAATAAACGCCTGTTAGCCTCTGCATATTTAGATAAACTTTTCGAATTTAAACCTATTACACAACAATCGCTACAACCTCTAATGGCGTATGTCAATAAGTTTAAAAAAAAATGTCGCGATAATTAAAGCTCTCCGTATCAACGACCTTACAAGTTTTTTATTGTTCCATATGTGTTCTCGGGTTCTTGACCCGAGGTTAGGGCAACCCAAGCGTCGATTTAAATCCGATATCGTGGGTCTTAGGCAAAGTCCAGTGGCTTACATGTAAGATTTCACCAGCTATCAATTTCGTCACATTTCAAGTAGGATTTATTTTCATTGGTTGATTTAGTAATTATCACTCAAATCACCTCTGCCATGCCTTATACACGGTTGCCAGTGAATGGCTTTCAAAGTACCAACACCTCTATCTTGCTGACAAAAATTTTGACATTCCGTTGCTCGTCGATGTGCTATTCGGTGCTGATATTTTACCGAGTCTTATCCGCCTACACGCTGTCGTTGAGTACCACTCCGGCTTTCCTTTGACTTTAGACACTTAACTCGGTTGGATAGTTTTTGGTTCATTCGCCACACCGAATACATTATCCCTAACCACGTTGACCATCGTTGACGATCCGATGCCCGACGAGCTGCAGTCTACGTGGCAACAGTTTTGTACGGAATTGCCGCTCGTGTTCGATTTAAGTCTCCCTCGACACATCGCCGTTACCTGTCATCTGGAATTCAGTTGCAGGGCTTCGCGGACGCATCAACAAAAGGATATGTAGCGACCATTTACTTCCGTTCCATCAACGATGCCGGCGAAATTTCAATTAAGTTCATCACCTGCAAGACCAAGGTTGCCCCGTTTTAACCTGCACATGGCACTTCAATCCGCCTGCAGCACCACATTTCAGCGGAAGTTGGGAGACCGGTATCAAAAGTGTCCAGTTCCATCTGAAGCATGTCATCGATCAGTAGGTGTTCACCTATGAGGAATATTTTACCTTGACCACTTGTATCTAGGGCATTTTAAATTCCAGACCGATTATGCTAACCTCATCGCACCCGCACGACTTGAAAGCGTTAACTCCGGGACAATTCCTGATTAGACAGCTGATTCACGTCATGTCCGAACCGGACATTATCGAGGTCCAAATCAATCGGTTGAACTGATGGCAAGTCATTCGGCAGTGCCATCAATCTTACTGGAAAAGGTGGTCACCCGAATACCTGTCTATGCTGCAAGGTCTTTAAAAATGGTTCAAGATGTCTCCAAATTTAACGGTTAGCGACATGGTCATCGTTGAAGCTCCATCTCGGCCATCCACTGGGTGGCGTCTCGGCCGTGTCACAGAGGTCCACCTGGGACCTGATGATGTTGTTTGCGTAGTATCTGTGCGCACCCAGAACGGTATCTATAAACGTCCGGTCGCCAAACTTCTGTGGCTGCCGATTGAAGTGTGATCTTTTTGTTTTATTCCTTTCCTGATGTATCCACATGTAAACCATTGTACATATTTTTACTAGGTGGAGTCTCACTAAAATATTTGTTTATTTTTTCATTTATATTTTTGTAACATGTTTAATGTAATGTTTAATTTAATGAAACCACAGTTTAACGTCTCATCTCATCTTCATCTTGAAAGCCCTGGGTCTTACAACGCGGGGAGGAAATGTACGATGTAGGATTTAAATTCAAACATTTCGCACGCGCGCTTTGTTCGTGTGACCGCGACCACCGCTGGAACGGCGTGTTATCTCGACCCATCGTCGCCAGCTAACCATTATCTATACTTGCTGGCCGCAACGATTGTTGCACCCGGGTCGTTTTGTCCATGACGAAATAAAGAGGTATGTCAGAAGCTTTTTGATACGCATAAAATGGCTGCCGTCTTGCATTTATTATCAATTAATCGTATACTTATTACAGAATATAGTAAATATTAACAAACATAATATTTTGTATTAAATTTAATATAAATAAATAAAATATTAATTTACAAATTTTTGTTTTCTTCGTTTATCTTTTGTTTTAAGCTGTGTATCCATAATTTTCTTGTTGAGGTTATTTAATCTAATATAGGTTCTAATATAGACAAATTCAAATTGTTTGAATTATCTTGTGATCATTTTTCGACCAATGAGAAGTGGAGCATGCCATACGCCATATTTACGCAAAAAATCATCAAAATGAAATTGTTGCAGTTATACCTTTTTATTTTTTCATGGTTTTGTCCTTTGTCGCATTGTTTCGCGTACGAAAAAGGCACCGTTTGCTTTTTTGCTTTTCTCGTGCATTGAGTGTGTGCGATCTGGTGCGCCGTCACCGTTAATATTCCAAAGGATTCCGCGCTAATAAATTGTTTCACCGACGTGTTATGTGGCGTTAAGCTCAACGTAAAAAAATACATCGTCGTTTCGGTCCGACCGTCCGCGTCTCACGCAACTCGCCCACCCGAACGGCCACCTGGTCTTTTCCGTGTACGTGAATGTTTTTTTTGTCTATCGACGTATGTCGTCCACCTTGACGCCATCCGACTTACGCCCGGATGCGTCTGATCTGTCGTAGGTGTACACAGATCATCAAAAGTTCTTCCCGGACTATACCGCGGATATATACCCGAACGCTCCAACATACAATATCGTTGTTGTCGTGCGCCATTTTCTTTCGTGTGCCTGCCGCGTATACACGCGCAGTTTCACGACAGTTTCCGACCGATCGTGCGATTATCATCAGAGGCACATATCACGTCAACATCCTCATCATTGCACTTACTGCCAGCCGCACCGTTATCAACCGGGTCGTAATCAAGTTATACCCCACAATTTGTGTATTATTGTTATTTGTTTAATATTATATGTTCTGTTACTTTATTATTTTCATATTAGTACCTACGTACGTGTTATTTATTATTATATTTTTGTCTCATATACCTATCTGTCTGTACGAACATACAATATACTTTTATACAATTTATTATTACTTGACCAATTTCGTGATACATTTTGTATAAACTCCATCCCGTAATTTTCCTATTATACAGTCCACTTCTAACGGTTTCTCGTACAACCGCATGCCGCACAGGTGTTTCATTTGGTGTGTCACGTGAATATAGCTTGATGAAAAACAATTTTTGATTTATTTATTATAATATCCAAGACGAGTTCATCAAATACTAATTATAATAAACATTTAAAATTGAAAGAATGATTTTTAAATAAAGTTTTAAATATTATAGATTCTCATTTATCTATTTTATGCAATGAAAATTATAGTGAGTTCTCCAAGTAATTAAAAGTGTAATAATGCATTAGTTAAAACTACAATGCATTATGAAATATAGACGTATTAAACGATTCGGTATTATTGAAATAGGTGGTGTAGATAAAATATTGGCAAAATTAAATAATGAAAAAATATGGTATTACTTCCCAATCGAGGAAATATACGATGTTATCGAAATTGCTCATACTGCTATTGGTCACGGTGGACGTGGACTTCGCAAAGAAACAAGTAAGATATATGATAATATTACTATGTTCATGATAAATTGTATATAACTGTTGGTATACTTGATAAAAATGTCAATAAATTGTCTGTTTATCTGAAAATAAGAATAAAACTAGTATTTGCTGTGAGGTCATGTGTAAAAACTAGTTTTTACTGGGAATTTAGTGAAAACTAGGTATACATAAATTTGTTCACATTTTTACTGTAGCCATTAGTAAAAACTAGGTATAGGTACCTAGTAAAATAGTTTTCTTACGAACACCCATATGTGTTACTAGGTTTTAATAGTCAATTCTGGTTTAAACCTATTTTGGGTATTTAGTATTTACTGGAATATATACCTACATATTATATGACATATTAACATTTGAAATATAAAGTTACAAAATAAATAAATTGTTGTTAAAAAGTACACACTAAATGTTGATCATTTATTATTATTATTAAATTATATATCACTACAATACACTAATATAGATATAAATAATTCTGCATGTAACCACACCAAAATAGTACACTAATACTTTGAAAATTTATATTTTATTTATTAATTATTGTTTGAAAATGCATATTGGATCTATTTATATATAGGTAGCTATAATATTATTATTAACATAGGAATTTTGGAGTATACTAGATATGGATATAGCACGTTTTAAATTATTATGATTATTTAACTTATTATTAAGATTCGGTAAAAAATTGATTGATAAGCAACTATTGAAAAATTTTAATCTCGAAAAGTTTTATTAATATTTATTTGGATTTTGAATATTTTGGAAATAGCACGTATTGGAATACTACCCTTCGTATAGTATTAAAATATACCTATAGTATATGTATTTTGTAAATTTATCGAGAAAAATGTTATCGATATTAGAAATATCGACTTATAACCTTTGGTTTCTTAGTCAACGATATGATTTCCTAATATAACAATTAATTATCACAATATAATTTATGATCTGTGTGGATTATTTTTTCAATAAATTAAACTAAGTATTTAAATTAATTAGGTATTATTGTATTAAATTGTAGGCATGTCAACAACACTATAATGACATTTTAAGTATTTTATTAAAATGGTATAAAATCTTATTTGGTGAGTATTCTGTATCTGATGTTCTGTTCCCGGAACGGGAAAGTATTGTGAACTTTTTGATTTATGACATTTTATAATCAAGTTAATTTAAAAAATTTAAAACTGAAATTTGAATAACTCAAAACATTAAATATATTTTAGATTAGAGTTTAGAAGGCCATTATATCATGTTTTTTAATATATATATATATATAGTTAATTTTAATATTTGTTAGGAATCCCTGATATATTATATGGTTATTATTTAGTATTCATTATATATTATAAGATTTTGGGCATTGACAAAGAGCTCAAATTTGCCGAGCTAGGGATATAGCACTGTCGGTAGCCCGTAAGACTCGAGCAGTAGTATATAGTTTATTAGTCTTAGTTTTGTCATAATATTATTCACTCGTACATATATGTCTGTAGTTTAGTTGTACAATAAAAACAATTAAAGAATTTACTCATACGTGTTGATTTATTTTACTCTTATATGTTAGCTCATAACATATTTTAAATTAATTTCAATATTTTTGTAGAAACTTCTTTATATTGTTTAAATGGAAATAGAAATATAGTGACCAGCAACTCGGTGAATAAATAAAATAAAATATACATAAAAAAATAGGAAAATTAAATCTTGACATTTCTAGCATTCAAAATATTTAAAAAGTCAAAACACTTTTATTATTTTCCATGTTATGATCATTTTATATTTCTAATAAAATTTATATGACAGTTAACTCAATTGTCACAATAGTAAATTATAATTATTTTATTTTATTTTTTTAGAAGGGAGTACATTCCCGTCATATCTATTCAAACAACATTACCTGTAATATATTCTGTAAAAAATTCGATACTCATAATATATAATTGATTACACTAAGTACTCGTATATGAAAATGTTAATAATACGTAAATAGGTACCACTTGAAGTCTGAGATAAATTAGCTTTAAATAAAGACTCAATATTATGCACCGTATGATACAAAACATAATCATTGTCCAGTTTTTCCCATTGTAGTGAATACTACCAATGCCAAACACCAAAAAACACCTGTTGAAAACATTTAATTTTGATTTTACACTCATTATTAATATACACTGGTATAATTCAAAATAAAAACGATTATGGCTCGCACTTCTATATTTATGTGCCATATACAATAGAGTATATAATTATTTATAGTAATACCGTCTTATAAAACTTATATTATGTGTGTAGACTTTACTATTATTTTTAATTAAATTAAAACCTTTTCTATTATTGAAGAGCATAGGATTTAATATATGTAATACATTTTCAAGTGGAAGAATAATTTATATGACTAATGTTGATTAGGTACTTATCACTATATAAGACTTAGAAATATGCAAATATATACATCGAATTATTTTTAGAAAATTAATTTAATACAATATGCATTAATAGGTAAGTGAATTTAGATCATCAAAACTTAAATGACAGATTTTTAAATATATTTATAATATTAATAATAATAATAACTGTTCAGATAGAAGTGGTAAATATTGGTCTATTGTTGCTTCAGTCCTCGGACAGGATTGGGTAATATAATTATTTTAAATTTGATAGCATAAACAAACCATTGCATAAAATTATTTTCCGATTTATAAAATTTTTTATTAATCATTTTTGATCATTTCCTGTTACGTGTAAGAATATTACTGGGATAATCAAAATATGACTTTTTAAATATACATTTTTATATAAAATATAGTTCTTTGTTACAAAACTTCTATTTACCTCCTTTTATCCAAAAAGTAGTTTCAAGAAAAAAATAAATCATAATTGTAAAATTTAAAGATTTCTCACTCTACTCAGAGTCTAAACATATTAATAATGTAAAACCAAAATAAACATTATACTTGTCTTTAAAAATCTTATCTAATACAGCTGTTATTAGTTATTACCTGTTAACTGTCATATATTCGTCTATATGTTTGTCCACTATATACGATCGATGATCATGATTTTATTTTGACCGTACTGAATGTCCGCGATCAGCAAACAAAATAATAGACAGTATAAAGTGTTCGTCCGTTTCCCCGATTTTTAAATAATTCAGTGTACGTGTACAATTTGGCTTTTTTTAAAGGGTAATTTCAATTTTTGACAAAAGATTTAAGTAAGTACAATTTATTAAAGTAATTTTTATGTACAAACTATGCCTTAAATCTAAATTCAACCAGGTTACAGATGTAAAAATTTTAAAAATGAATTTATTATTCAATTTGAAAGGGCTAGAATTTACTATAATTATTTACTACAAATATAGTAATAATAGCTAGGTAAATAGTATTTTCGAAAAGTTAGAAATAATAAAATATAGGTATATTAAAATAAGATCTGAGTTCTTAATAAATTTGTTTCTCAAAATAATAAAAAAAACTTTATATCTATACCGCAATTATTTTAAGTGAAAAATTGGCCCTCTAGTTACTTTAAGTTGCCCATCCCTGCAATATATAATTAATGCTATTAATTAGTCAATTTTCATATCATGTTCATAAAATTTTAAAACAATTACTTTTTGGAACCAAAAAATATCAAAAAATAGAAATATACCTGAACTAGAACTGGAGCTTTGAAATTTTTTTATTGAAAACTGAAACCGGAATCAGAATCTATGAATGGTTTTAGGTGTTTTTTTGATTCTGAGTGAAGCGAGGAATATATTAGTTTCACAATGATGTGATTTTTATGTCTGTACCCTAAAACTTTAAATGAAGTTGTGATCTAATTCATTACATGCTTACCCATATTTTGGTAGTAAATTGTATCTAGTTGGTACTTGAAACACATGTTTTTTCGATTTTTTTATTAGTTTTTTTCATTGCATAATGAAAAATAACCAAAAATTTACATAAAAATATTACAAATATGATTTCGGCAAAATTTATTGTAGTTGTTTCTCGGTAATTCCGTAAATAATGATTCTAGGGGCTTGAAATATAATATAGTATTTTTTGCATACTTTTTTCTAAAATGTTTTTCCGGTTTTGGATTATTTATAGCAATTAAAAATTTTTAGATACTTAAATCAATTATTTATGTAATAATATTCACAAAATCATTGAAATTGCAACTTTTGTTTACTGCATCTCTAGAACATGCTCTCTTCCCAGGTCCTATATTGGGTCCTGCCTGGTCCCCTATTTCGCTTCCATGAAAGCAGTACCCATTTAGACATTAACAATGCTTTGCCCATACGTTTTTGTTAAATTACCTATATGAAATTCCTCGGAACACCGCTTCAAACACCCTTAACCCTTTTATTGCCATGGACGTATTATTGCGTCATAACTAGGGCTAAGGACTTATAGAAGTTAGCATACTTTTCAATAATCATTCAAAATATAGCTAAGTAATATAGAAATTTGTTTCATAGTAGGTACTAAGAATTTAATGTAATTTTTTTTTTCATATTTTGCATATTAAATTGTTTTTTTTTTGTTGGTCGGGTCAGAATAACAGTTTGTCCCTGCTTGTCATAAAAGGCGACTAAAAGATACTTATATTTGAGAATTAGCCAAAGCTGGGAAAGTTAATGATTTTTTTTAAACTCAGTTAAGTTAAGTTAATAGAAAAAAATAATAAAAGTTCAAACTTTATAGTAATTTTTTTAGCTCTCTAAGTTAATTTTTATTTGTACGAGTCAATATAACATTTTAAATTTACATTATATAATTAAGTATCTATTATTTTTTGGAAATACTGTTATTTTTTTACTTTAAGCATTAAACATTTTGAAAATATCATTAACATAATATTATTGAAAATACTACAATGTATTTATAATAATAATTATTAAAATAAACAAGAAATAGGTCCATAAAAGTGTTTAATTAAACAGGTATCTACCTACACTTTTCTTAAAAATTCTAACAAATGGAAATTATTCATTGCAAATTAGTACCTACCTAAATATTGTTTATTGGTAGGAAATATAATATATTCTTAAATTTATATTACGGGGAGATTATTATATTATATAATATGTATTCTTGTTTTATTTATACTTTCGGGAAATAATTCTTATAGTATAATAATTATTAGAAACGATAAAAACAACTTTATTTTTATTAAACTATTTGACAATATACACCATATGAAATCAAAATGTATCAATTATTTCAAAATTAACTTGGCTGTATATTAATTAAAAGTAACTCGTTATTGAAAAGTTAATATAACGTAAATATGTTATGTTAACAAAAATCAAATATAAAAAGTTAAGCTGAAAGTTAAAATTAACTTTATTTTTAACTTATTAACTCTTTAATGCCTATCATTGGAATCAGATACTAGGGCTGAGGGTAATACCGGTATACCATTTTGAGGTCGGTATACCAGTCTTCGTTATTTATTTTAAAACGGTATACCGAAAATACCGAGAATACCGAAAATATCAAACCTATCGTCCTACAGAAATTATCCAACTACCGGTGTCGTGGGAAATTTATACCCACCAAATGTATATTTCCCGGGAGGTATTATTTGCCCAATGTAGGGGGCGATTAATACCCTCGTGAAATTTATACCCAGGGGTATTAATCGCTCAGCGTGATAATTAATACCCCCCCTCCAGTAAATTTATAACGGGAGATAAAAATCGACCAGTATGTATATTTTATGCATTATTTATTTATATATTTATAATCTTTCTTAGGAAAATTAAAGAAAATAATAATTATTAATTTTATTATCTCATAAATCTATAATATGATTACTCATGTGTTAACACTAAATAAAACTAATTATTATCTTTATGTAAAACATATTTACTAATATATAATATAACATATATATATATATATATATATATATAGCCATATAGGTATATAATATAATATAGGTACATATTCTCTATTCAAAATGAGATCAGTAGTCGTCAGCGACGTGTTTTCGTCGACTTCGGTCATATGATGTCATCCGGTTCACCCACCAATTCGACTACGGTACCGACCGCGACGTATGAAATAATATGCTACATCGCACTGCCCGCCGGTCACCAAGTAGACACAATGCCTTTTGAATTATTTGTTTACTTTAGTTGTCAATACTATAATACAGAATATACAGAAGGGAAACTGCCGACATTTTGAAAAATTATCCAACATTTTGAAATTGCTACAAGTAACCACATCAGAAGGAAATTCCCAGTATTCTATGAGATTTGGTCATACTGTTTATGAAGCATGTTATTGCACAGACTTCTATACTAACTAGATAAGGTACTCACGGTGTTTTACATTGGCAGTAGTGAAGCCCATTTTATCACGCGATATCTATGTTTTCGGTTGGCAATAAATTTATAAAATCACATAGAAGGTCTATAAGAATATTAATATATAATTTAAACATTTTACATACAAATAAAATAATATATACATATTATAAAAAATAACAATATACCTAATACAATTAGTATATATTATAAAAATATAATATACATAAAGCACACGTCAAAAAAATACATTGATATGAATTTATTAATAAAAACAAAATGATGACTTAGTGCTATTGGTTATTATTAATATAATAAAGCTAATTTAGTCAATTGACATCGTTTACTAATAATTGAAGAAGTTTTAGATTTGGCAACATAATGTAATCGTTTTTTTCAAATACTCTTTACAAATTAAAGTAACTAAATCTAACCTGTGATTTTCTAAAAAACTATAATATGAACATGTTACACGTTTTAAAATATTAAAATTATAATCATAATATTTGGCCGAAATTATTATTTTTGATGCTAGACAATACTGAGTAATAGTAAAATTACAAGTTAATTTAATGAATAAACTTTCAATGTATTTAACTATCTTCATAACACCATCCGAACTTTTAACCAAATCACCTCTATTTTTCACATCAGTTAACACAGAATAAATATGTTTATGATTGTAGCTATGGTCATCTAATTGTTCTGTAAGGTTTTCTACACATACCAAAAACAATAAATTTTTTTAAATAATTTTCTAACAATAAAACCACATATGTAATAAATAATATTATCTTTAACAATAATAAATTGATTATTTTCATCTAATGCTAAATTTGGATCAAACTCTTCTTCTTGAAACATGTTTGTTAAATCTTCAGCTTTTCATTTGGACCAGCGTACTTCAAATATACTTTCAACACTACTATTATACATTGAAACACAGTTTGCAGCATAAGAAGACGAGATAGAATTCTTTAAAAGTACTTGTTTGTTTGAAGATTTGAATTCTACTACGTTAGGATTATTATTACAACCAAAACGTTGACGAATTTTTGAGAATAATATTTCCAAATGATCTTGTGAAAATTTATAACTTAAGAGGTTCTTATATTGTAATTGTACATTATCATTATAAATTGATTTTTCTGTAACTAGTTCATCTATAATAATATAATGTATGTTTTTAATAATATTAAATATAAAATTAAACTAAATTAATATAACTTTATTCATGATGATTGACCTATACACAAATTATTTTTTCGAATTGGTAGAATTCTTGCCTTTTTTGGTTTATCTTGATAGTATGATGGAAAAGCAGGAAATATGCATGGTACCGTTTCCAGTTTTAATAATGATCTGTTAGCGTTTGGTCGATGTTGAAAATCATTTTTGTTAAAATGGATACTGAAAATTCTACTCCATTGAGTAGGTTGAACATTTTTTCTATTTAAAGCATCAATCCATTTTTTGTTTAATACATCATTCAATAGAATTCTAAACATAATTGAAAATAGTAAATTTATTAGTTTTTATTTCATCACAATTTGTATCAATAGACATAATATATTTTTACCGAAAAAAGTGAATTTCCTGCCCAGCTTTATAGCGATTTGCACATCCTATGCCACACAAGACACTGGCGTTTTGTTAATATATTAATATAGAAATATAAATATAATTTAAATTAAAATTTAATTATAAATAATAAATAAAGAGTACCACTAAGTAAAGAGAATACAATGCCGTAATACACTTCATAATAGAACGATGAAATGTTTTGCCAACCCAAATAATGGCGGGTATTCTTTATGATGCTTCAAGTGATAACACGAGTACCTTATCTAGTTAGTATAGAAGTCTGTGTGTTATTGTAATAACTGATAACATTGATTTTACGTGATATCCTCTATCCTAATGTAAACATAAAAATGTTTATGGAAAATTTTCTTCTCCACGCTTTCACAATAGTTTTTGACCAATTTTTTTTTGCATTTTTTATTGCATGGTGTACGTGTAACACTGTAACATAAGTACACAACGTTGCTGAGAATTGTGTTTTGACAAATTTTAGTTTAATTAAAATTTTTCAAAATGACAAGTTACGACAGTGGACATTTGATGTATACTGAATTATTGTTATTCTGTGTACAACAAGAATTCTGTTGTAAATAAAAAAATCGTTTTTTTAGTTTCCCTAAAGATACTATAAGGTAAGAAATATTTGATATATTAACCACTTTTATACTAATATATTTCTTTATTTTCGAGGTATATTCTGTGGATTGAAAAATGTAATCCTGTTTGTTTACCAACCATGGATACTAGTGATATTGCAAAAAATTATCGGTCGTGTTCACTTCATTTTGAGAATAATATGTATATATTATATCAAAAGAATAGGCTTTTTCCACTTGCAGTAGGTACCGACTTTATTTAAAAGTAAGTTATAGAATAATTATTATTATAAACTACTATTATACTACTATGAATTATTATTAATTACTTATATATATATATAATATATGTTTTATTATTATTTTATAGTAATGTATATTTCTTTTTCTGATCATGCTACCGAATACGGGTGTTGTTTAAACTAATGTAACTACTATTGCTAATCCTGTCCACTGTCAAATGTTTCACAATCAAGACATTATTCTTCCATACTTTTGTCTTTTTGGTTTTTTCCATCATAATTGACTGGAGAATATTGTACTTAAGAGCACCAGTGATGGGAAAGAAAACGTTAAATTTTCAAAAAAAATTAACTTGAACTAGTCTTTATCTCTTGTTCATATATATATATATATTTATGGAACTTAAACTCGAACTAGTTCATTTTTAAAAAGAATATTCCCATCACTGAAGACCATACATGAAATGTCTTTTCATTGTTTTGATATATTTATCAGTATAGATCCCGTCGTTTTCATTAGTTGTAGCATTTTTGATTTTTTCATTCTCCATGTCCAAGGGTTTTTATTACTAATCTGTAGTGCTACATTTTAAATGCTACGATCCGGGTTTTTATACTCTTGGCAGTATAAATTATTTTATAGTTAAGTTACAATTCATTATTTTTTTTAAATTAAATACCTATTTTATTTTTCAGATTCTTTTGCGTTGTCATCAACAAACGGCATTATCAGTTGTAATCTTTAGTCCTAAGGAATAAAGCATATTTTATAGGTTCATTTTTTCTATATATTAGATTCATGTAAAACAATAAAATTTTATCTTTGAAAATATTGTAAAACTTTAATAATTTTAAATACCCGACATACAATTTATTGTATATAATGTGTTTATAACGATTATTACTTTATGAATAGGTATATAGTTTCAAGTACCTTTTTTTACGTACATTGCGTTAGCCGCGTCCATTTCGAAATTTGAACTTTTTTTATGCCAATATTTAGCATGTAATTTGAATGAATTTGCTTGACTATTTTCAGTTGGGCGCGGCGGATGCAACGTTGTGCCAGCCGCGCCCATAGAAAATTTATTATAGCGGCCAAATTAATATTATGCAAATTCTAAAATTAAGTTCAAATTTCGAAATGGGCGTGGCTGGTGCAATGTACGTACCTTTTTTAATTATTATTATGTTAGTATTATTTTTTATAAATGTTGAGATTATGGACATTTTGTTAATGTTAAGACAGTTGTCTAGAGATTTGTTTTATGTTTTCTAGGATATTCACTATTCCATCAATTATTATTTAATAAGTATTATTGTTTATAAAATTATGTATTGTTTTTATAAATATATTCTTAAATATAAATTGTAATTTAATGTATTATATTATTTTATATACGTTTATATACCATCTATACCTTATCATAATTATTCAAGATTTCGTCCACAATTCAGTAAGTAATAATACAATTCCTATAGAAATGAAGTAATTTACCTATAATAACTGTTATCCAAATGCCATTCACAGGTTCTAAAAACCAAGACTCAAAATCAGACTTATTGTACACTGTGTGTTTTAACATTCATTAAACAATGCAATGTGTAATGCATATTCGTAACAATAGTAAAAATGTAACTAAGCTATTATTTATTAATTAAAAATTTCATTATTATTAATTATCATTTATAACATTTTTATATTTATAGAAGCCATAAATATATTAATCTAAAAAAAGTATAATAAAATTATAATTTAGTGTAATATAAATTTTTTTTATTTATTTTAATATAATAAATAGGTACTCTATAACTTGGTGAATATTTTTTATTCCAGTTTTATTAAAGAGGATACAATTTCTAGATAAAATAATTTCTTTATTTACTAGAAAAAATTCCTTATATGTATAGTTATAGGTTAGGTACCTAAACTGAGTAAAATGAAAAAAAAAAAAAAATCAAAAAAATAGTTATGTTTATGTTTAAATTACGTTTGAGGGTATCACAGAATATCAATATTTTTAGTTATCACAATAATATGTTTCATTAACAGTATGGCCAAATCTCATAGAATAATGGGAATTTCCTACCGGTATGATTACTTGTAGCAATTTCAAAATGTCCGACCATTTTTTTGAGAGGTCATAAGAACCCATGTAAATATTTTACACTTTCCCTTCTGTATATTCTGTACTAATTTTTGAATCAAGAAATATTTTTCGGCATATTATACTTGAATGATCAATAACATTAAATAATAAATTATGCTTAGAAATAAATTCACATAATAACAATTCCGTTTTTTAATTTTATCTTTAAGTTTATTCGTGACCGTTTGATTTCTACCTATTTTGGGAATATATTTTATTTTATCGTTTATAATATTCCAAAGTAGATAATGAGTAATAATTTTAAGCAAATGGAATGATAATATTTGTATTTATTACCTCATTTATTATCATTTTATTGAATACTCGGATTTTATAAATATTAAATGTATAAATATAAATTGTCAATGCGTAAATCTATTCAAAATGTTTGTATTAAGTATTCAATATTCATATAAATTTTTCAATCGTGCATTTTTTAATCAGAAAAAACGCAACCAAACCTGATACCTTATTATCTTCCGACGACTAACCTGTTCTTTACAATCTTGCCCGGGAGTTAGCAATCTAGTTTATTATACATATTTGTGGGTCTCGGCCACTGTTTCGAGTCTCGACGCTACCACAGCGCTGTCCGTTGCGCACACGTATACATGCGCAGTTTTATTTAATTTCCTCTCCGGTGAAAAATGCACCTTGTAAATAGCTTAACGTACAAAACTAGTTTGAACCACCAACTAAACTATGTATTATCTAATTATATTCTTTAGTCGTATGTCGTATCAAGGTTTGTCATTTGGTGCAGTTATTATATATCCATTTTCATTTGTTATCAGAATATCACTTATCTAGGTTGTATAGGCATAAGGTAAATTGAATTATGTTTATATGAATGTAGGTGTGTTCTTAATAAAATTAATGACATTACGTTCGTTATTACAGTAGGTACTATTATATCGAAATTTTAGAGAAAATAACATATAATAATATTGTTAATATATTTGTTATTAATTAATTAATAAAACTTTAACTAAACTTTTTTTCATCTTTCAAGAAATTCGATAATATGTCAGTCAAAAATAATATCAATCTAATAGAAAAATTATCAAACATCAAAATCAAAGAAAATGAAATATTAATTTCATTCGATGTAGTAGCGTTATTCCCAAGTATACCATTAGAAATTACAATCGGTTTCCTAAAAGAATGGCTAAAGGAATTAAAAATAGAAGATAATAAAATTAAAGAATTAATTAATTTAACAAAACTCTGCATGAGTCAAAATGTATTCCAATTCAATGAAAAATTTTATGAGCAGTGTACAGGGACAGCGATGGGAAATCCATTATCTCCCTTCCTAGCAGAAGTTTTTATGAGCAGATTCGAAACAGAAAATAAAAAAATGCTGAACAATTTTCCAAAAACTTGGCTAAGGTACGTCGACGACATTTTCGCAATTGTAGATAAAGATTTTAACATAGAAGAATTTCTTGAAAACTTGAACTGCCAATACTCT